>CM038792.1:232819837-232906824 GCA_021764765.1 Vicia sativa
ATCATGCAAGATACAATGCTAGTACAACATCGATATCCAACAGTGGACGAGATAATGTGCAATTAAGAAGAATGAGAGTAAGCTATGATTTCCCAAGGAAAATCAAGATAAGTAATTTGCATTTATGATCCGTCAGGAATCGATGCCTGGAAACAAAATATAAATTTGTTGCTCAATGTAAGGGAAAGAGAAGAACACGATGAACACAAGGATTGGTTATTAACCTATTCTTTCCTTTATCTTCAAAACAAAATTACAAGTATACAAGAATAACAAACAACCCTCTCACCCTAAATTAGGATTTATGCAATGATGAGAGACTAGTATTATATAATGAACCTAACATACTAAACTAATGGGCTTTATCACAAATACCCATTACAAGCTAACTTAGGGTATAAGCTAACTTAACCAATTGACATAACAACAGCTCCAATTCGATGCTATCACTCCTAGCATCTCGACTAATGAGTTCGATCCAATATCTCACAAATCTCCACCTCGATCAAACTCTATTATCAACTAACTAATTAGTTTTCTTCATGCAACTTTATCAACGTGACATGCTGGGAAAACTTACAACTAGGCAATGTCTTCGTGCGATCATATCAAGAACATTACGATCCGTCAAACCTTCAAAGACTTGACTTCTCCACGCTGACACTCCCTTCCGATTTAAATGCGCCTCACATCAACGTGCTTGGTCGCTTCATGATAGGTCAATTCTTCGACAGTATTGCACTGACTATCACATTTAATGCTGATAACTTCCCTGAATTTTCGCTCCTTAGCAAACCTTCAAGCCACAATGTTTCTTTCATGTTCCGCTAAAGCAATATATTCCGCTCAAAGGGTCGATAATGCAACAACCTCAAGTGCTTTCCAACCAATAGTTGTACCAAACATAGTGAAAACATATCCAAAATAGATTTTCCGAATCCATACAACCTCGCATAATCGTAGCGACATATCCTTCGACATGCTTACTATCTTCACCAAAGGCTCCACCATAAATTAAGACTGCTCAGAGACCCATTTATGTACCTTAGAATCCACTTCAATGCTCCAACGAGCCTTCAGGATTCACCATGTACCGCATAAGACTTAATGTGACATGCTATGTCGGGTCTAGTACAAACCATAGCATACATCAAAGAACCTACTACATTAGCATACGGATGCTATTCATAAATTCTTCTCGACCTCGTGATCGGGACATCGATCACTACTAACTTGAATCTGGGGCTGTTGGAGTCACAACAGCTCAATTCGACATACCAAACTTTTCGAGAATCTTTCATAAATATGACTCTCGAGATAAGCATAACTTTGACGCTTTTCATCTCTTCAATGTCAATTCCAAGAACTCGAAGTCTGCTCCTAGATCCTTCCATTTCGAACTCCTTATCGAGTTCTTTTCACCTCAATACCTCTTCGACATTGTTACTGCATGAGAATATCATCAACATAAAGCAACAAAATAACAAATGAATTACTGTGACGAATCAAGTAAACATGTGGTCGAACCGACTTTCTAACGAACTTACGTATTATGAATTTGTCGAATCTCCTATTCCACCTCGAGGAGATTGTTTCACCTCATATGAAGATCTATTCAACTTCACACATAATCTTCCTTTCCCTTTCGACATACCCTTCGTGTTGCCTCTTCATCGTGATTGTTTCATCTAGATCACCATACAACGCACTTCACATCCATCCGTTCTAGTTCAAGATCGAACTCATACACCATGGCAAGCAATGTTCGAATGACCTATGCTTCACAACAGAGAAAACACATCATTGAAATCTATACCTTCTTTCCGAGTGAAACCTCTTGCAACCAACCTTGCCTTGTATCTTTCGACGCCACCCTTCCGGCCCTTCCTTAACTTTGAAAATCCATTTACACCGACTAACCTGCTCTAGCAAGTTTCTTGATCAATTCCCAAGTATTGTTATCTGAAAGACTTCATCTCATCATCCATGGCCTTCAGCCCATTCCTTATTTTGACCTCATAACTTCCTTATAGTCTCTTCGTTCGGCCTAGAACCTCACTTGCAGAGATTAAGGCATAAGCTATAAGATCCGTGACACCCAAACCTTCGGTGGTTCGATGACTCGTGTCCTATCTCTTGCCAATAGATAGTCACTGGCCTCAACTTCATCAAGATCATCGCTTCTCACTTTATCTAGGATATGCACCAAGATCAACATGCTCCACCTCAACAGAATCTCACTGCTCCACTCTTCGTCGACATTTCGCACTTCGACCAACATCCGTTTCTTGAAAGTCATTTCATTGAAAACAACATCTCGATCGGTGATAATTCTTTTCAGGACGACTCTAGGCACCATAGTACTGTAAGCTTTGACCCTTCAGATATCCCATGAACATGCATTTAAGAGCTCTAGGTTCGACCTTGTCTTGCTTAACGCGAGCATAGGCTACGCAGCCAAATACTCATTTGTCGAGATTTGGGGATGTCCGACCAAACTTCTTCGTGTGTCTTCATATCTAACGCAATGGAAGGACATCTATTTATCGACATGTTGTCACGAAATGTACCTCACCCCAAAACACCTTCTTTAATCCAAAGACTAGTCAACATGCATCTAACTCTCTCCAAGATGGTTCGATTAAACCTTTCAGCCAAACCATTTTGTCATGGAGTGCCTCATATTGTTTCAGGCCTTGCAATACCAGAGGCAGCACAAAAGTTGTCGAATGCCTCATTGCAAAATGCAAGACCATTGTCTGCTCTCAACCTCTTGACCTTTCTCGCTTTTTTCGACGTAGTCTTCCAACCTTTGAAATTCTCAAAAGTTTCATCCTTAGTCTTTCGGAGTGAATACCCATAACTGGAATAGTCATCTACTATGGATAGAAAGTACTGCTCCCGAATGTGATGGACACTTGCAGCCCCCAAAGATCGCATGGATGTAATCAAGGGATCCATATGTTCTTTGTTCGCTTTTGTTGAACTTCACTGCAAGATTTTCCTCACACAGGTTCACAAAACTTCACTTTCTCGACTTTGTCTCCACCAAGCAAATTTTGTTTCAATTCGACCAAACCCTTTCACCGACATGGCCTAATCTCATGTGCGATTGCCTTCGACAAATATTTCGTGGATGCAACATTTGTCAAACCACTTACAACTTCACCACAAGTGGTATAAGCCTTGTTTCTTCACGCCTCTCAAGACTTCCTTCGACCCTTCATAACTCTTAGGATACTTTTCTCCTTGAAAACATATCCTTTCTTGTCGAATTCACCAAGAGAAATCAAATTTCTTCAAATCGTGTACACCGACTTCAATCAATAACTCATCATCATGAGTTTGAATCACAGATCCCACACTGCAATCTTGCAAGCTTTGTTGTTCCCAAAGAATATGTATCCACCATCTTGATCACATACCTCGAACAAGTCTTTGTTTGGAGTCATGTGCCAAGTGCACCCGTAATCCATAATCCATTCCTTCGAGTTAGCCGCCGAAACCACAAGAACATCGATGAGTCGAAATCATCTTGAACAATAGTGATTGCCATTATCCTTTCCTCCATGATTTTTCGTGAGTTCTGTGGAACACTTTTCTTGTGACCTCCTTCTACAATGATAGCATCGGTACTAGATGCTTCACCATTGTAAACTTTTTGTCGACTTTTACCTTTCTTCTTGTCGAACTTATTATCCTTTCGCAAGAATTTTCCTTTAACGTCAAACCTTCACCAACCGTCAAGGTTTTGCTCATTTCGCTCATTCAAGTCCTTCAATACAAGGCTGATTGAACCTCTTCAAAGGTCGTGGACTCCCTTCCATACAAGAGAGTTTTTTGCTGGGCATGTGATCCGGCACGCGACAACAAGAATAACGCTTGATCTTCATCATCGATCTTCACATCGATATTTTCAAGATCAAGAATCGCCTTGTTAAACATATCCAATCGTCACCAACACTTTGTCTTCAATCATCTTGAATGAATACAAAGCTTTGTGTAGTAGTCGATTCACCAATGATTTAGTCATGTACAATCTTTCAAGTTTCACCCATAACCCTACCGCCTGTCTCCTTTGATACCGCCGAAGAACCTTATCACCAAGGCTCAACAAAATTGCTACCGTGGGTCTTCTTTATCATCTTCACCGTTAACGCTTCATTTATGGTTGACTCTTCCTTCAACACTTCAAACAACCCCATCGAACCAAGAGGGCTTTCATCTTCGGCATTACAGATCGAAATCATTCACCGTGAACTTTTCAATCTCATACTTTGTCAAGGTGTAACACCCTCTAATTACCCGCTTTATAGAATTAAATAATCGAGTTTATCCATAATTAAGAGGCATCACAATTTAAATCATAAAAATTTAACCAAAACAGTCATGCTTTCACCGGAGAATATTCATTAAATAAATCATACTCAACGCCATGTTTAACCGCTGAAATGAAAACATAACCAAGATCCCAATACATCATCCAACAGCTATTCCAGGATAATAAATCAACATAATTCAAAACTATTCAAGTTATCCCTTAAAGGATTCCAAACAATCGCTTTCCCGGTTACATCTACTGAGCACGACATCGACACGCGGACTAGATTAACTAAACTCGAATCTAGAGCTATCCTCACCAACCAAGCGGCTAATCACCGGATCCGAAATATTAAAGTAAGGGTGAGATTTCAATTCAATATAATATGTATTATACGCTTAGATACAACGAATAATTGATACATTAATCCATAAGTCAAACATAAAGTCATAATCAATTCACAAGGTGCATTGAATACGAACATGTATACAACAAACAATGGAAATTGCAACACCGAAACCATCCTAGCATGTTACAATCCCATATGCAATGCGACTCTATGCATGTGGTACCAAACGTGAACCGAGTTCACCCACCGCTCCGCTACTCGTGGAAAGACAATGTAATCCATGATTCGCCCGAACACCGAGTCAAGAATCCAATCCATGATTCGCCCATAACCACCGGTCAAGAATCTAGCCTCACTACCTCCGCACTGTAAGTCTATTGACGCTTCGCTCCGCACAATGGGAATGAATCAATTTAACAATGCTCATGCATGCATCATAAAAGCATGCACATCAATTCAACTAATATGGTAACAACATAATTCCACATAAATACCAATACCAATCTATCACATGATAACAACATAATCATAAATTAGATTATCACAAAGCATAAACATGCCAAACGCTTACTCTTCAATCAAGAAGACTATCACCAGATATAATAACAATAACACATGATACCAATACAATCATGAATAACCACAAGGAAAGAAACATCACATGAACGCAATCTCCATTCAACTTGTCAAACAATCTAAACCAATTCATAGATTACGATCTCAACATAATTCACTTATTGCCAATCACCAATGTATCGTGATTCAATCATAATGAATAATCAACACAATATTGTAAGCATTAGTCCTCATCCGATAACTCGTGCCATTCATATTAATTTCATTATCCTTAATTAATCACTTTTTCAAAATTGAAGCTCAACTATTTTTAAAATAATTTTAGCAAAATAATATTTTTCTTTTCAAAAGGTAGTATTTTAAATTTAAGAAATAACGCCGAAAACGGCACTCAAATCGGAGTTACGGTTTGGAAAATATGAGTTTTTGAAGTTTTGAGTATTTTGAAAATCTCGCTCCTTGGTTTTTGTATGGGAACCCGGTTCCTACCTATACAGGAACCGGTTCCCAAGTTAAAAATCCCAATTTTCATTATTTAAATGGAACTCGGTTCCTCCCCATTGGAACCGGTTCCCACGACTCCATAACAAGATTTCTCTATTTTTGACAAAGATTATGCATCCTTTATCATTTCTAAACTTTCAAATACGATTTGTGACATTAGGAACACCAAATTATGATCATTTCACACCATTATAACATCAAACAACATAGTTTACTCATCCATACTATCCATTTGACATACCAACGATCCTAATTCCAAACACCGACACAAAATAGGGTTTTATTCTATAACTTATAATCATCAAAATTCAAACTTCCTAACATACCCAATTATCCATTTGATTCCCAAACCCATAAAACATATTAACCGAACGAATCACCCTTACCTCGCGATGATCTTCGGTTTCTCTCGGCGTCAGCTTTTCCTCTCTTCTATTCTCTTCTCCAATTCTACGTATAATAGCTTTTTCTCCAAAAAAACCTATTTTTCTTTCTTTTCCTTTTTATATTCCTTTTAATGTTCCTTTATTTATTCCAATAAAATAAAATAAATGGTAATTAGAAAGAGTAGAGTAATTTACTCCTCACACCCCTAATTACACCTCACACCTCCATCTCTTCTTCTCTTTAATTAATCCAATAATCCATTATTATAAATACGTAAGACTCTAATTAAATAAATAATTAAACTCCCACTTATTTAATATTTTAATTAAATCGGGTGTCACGTAGGCATCTTCCACGCCACCGCACCAATTTGTTGTGAATCGGATGCCTTGGAAACAAAATATAAATTTGTTGCTCAATGTAAGGGAAAAGAGTGAAGAACACGATGAACACAAGGATTGGTTATTAACTGCTATTCTTTCCTTTATCTTCAAAACAAGATTACAAGTATACAAGAATAACAAATAACCCTCTCACCCTAAATTAGGATTTGTATGCAATGATGAGAGACTAGTATGTTATTTATAATAAACCTAACATACTAAACTAATGGACTTTTATCACAAATATCCATTACAAGCTAACTTAGGTACAAGCTAACTTAACCAATTGACATAACAAATGATTAATTCGATGCTATCACTCCTAACATCCTTCGACCCAATAGAGTTCGATCCAATATCTCACTTGATCTATTTGCTATCTAGTATGTACGGTAATATCACCGGTTCATTATGAAATAAATAATTAGAACATACATTCTTCTCTTAAACTTCCAAGAATCACAATATGATTGTTAAATTATACTTGTATTAACTTGACCACATTCATGTTGTTAATATTATTAAGCATAAATACTGCGTGAAATTGTTTTCATGAAATTTTATTTGCATTGTTTTCATGAAATTTTATTGGCTTAATATGGTTTCTGTGCCTTTGAGTTATGAATAGATCATGAAACTTTATTGACTTAATATGGTTTCTGTGCCTTTGAGTTACGAATAGATCGATCGATCACTAGTTTTGTTCTTCAACCAAAATAAACGCGAATGTGGAGATCGAAACCAAGTGGACTCACAATCATGATTAGTGTTTCATGAAATGAGACAGAATAATCCTCTTATGCAGTGGGTGGCTGTACGACGCATTGAAGGGCAGACCACCTTTATGTGTTCCGTGATGCTCAAGCATCGCCGATGCAGAATCAGGCACGATTATATACCGAAGGAATTGGTACGGGCTTGTGGAAGTTGTTATAGCAAGCCAAAAGAGATGCGTCAAAGGACTTAATAATGCGCATATAAAGGATTTGCTATGAAGTGATCCCAGTCGGATTGCATCACACATAAAGATAAGTTTTTTGCATTCTACTGGTTTCTAAATATTGTGTCTAAATATTGTGTTCTCGGTGAAAAGCATGAACTGTATAAAAACTATCTATAATGCATTTCATATCCTGAGCAGTCTAAGTCCCATGATACAATAAGGATGATGATTGTAATTGGCTTACTACAGTCTGAAATTATGCTATTTGTTTGACAGATGAAAAATCAAATATGGTTAACATACCAAAATGCTACTACTGTAACATTGGCATGATGCGTCATACACAATTTAGCACCAGGAGATTCTACTATTTACTCATCAAAGCATGGTTTATTGTTTGGTAAGCGGTTCAGGAAAGTTATTTTCGGTTTGAAATATATGATTAATTTGTGAAATACAGCTACCTCACACGACACTAATAAAATAGTGAAGAATAGAAAGCACATCATACTTATTTTATGCATGTGAGACATATAGTTCTTTCTTAATTCTATGCAAATCATGTTTTTCAATAAAGCTGCATAATCTTAAAGCCACGACCACTAAGGTCATTGAAATTAACATTTTAGAGAAAAAAATCTTCTGTATATTCTAGCTTAACAAAGGTTTATATGATGGGCTTGGTATCATGAAAAACATGTGAATAGAAGATAATTATATTATTTGAAAAATACATTTTCTAATGAAATATTTTGTTTATCATATAGAGGGAAATCGACTCAAGTGCCTGAGATCGGTCGCACGACATGCCACAAAACTAGAAGACAAAAGTCGCCACCAGAATTATATCAAGATCAAGGAGGAAATAGAAAGACTCCTCACAAGCAAGTTCATCAGAACTGTAAAGTATGTCGAATGGTTGACCAATATTGTGCCACTCATCAAGAAAAGCGAAAAATTAAGAGTGTGCATTGATTTTTGAGACTTAAATGCTGCCACTCCCAAAGATGAATATGTCATGCCGGTGGCTGAAATGCTAGTCGATTCGGCCGGTTTTGAATATTTAAGTATGCTTGATGGTTATGTTGGCTATAACCAAATTTTATTGCAGATAATGATGTGCTGAAGACGGCGTTTCGCTGCCCAGGGACATTAGGCACCTATGAATGGGTGGTCATGCCATTCACCTTGAAGAATGCCGAAGCAACATATCAAAGGGTAGTGAATTCTATGTTCCATGACTTTATTGGAGATTTTATACAGGTTTACATCGACGATATTGTAATTAAGTCGAGCAGTAAACCGACACACTTTGAACATCTTCGAAAATCTTTCGAAATAATGAGAGAATATGGATTGAAAATGAATCCATTAAAGTATGCTTTTGTGTGCAAAGGTGAGATTTCCTTGGTTTTGTAGTACATAAAATGGCATAGAAGTCAATCAAAGCAAGACCAAAACTATCATGGACGCAAACCACCATCGACCAAAAAGGAACTTCGCCTTTGTTGGCAAAATAAACTTTAAGGAGATTCATATCCAACCTAAGTGGCAAAACTAAAGCATTTTCACTACTACTCGATCAAGAATGAAGAGTTCATCCGCAAAAGGAGCATCAAGAGGCTTTCACAAAATTAAAAATATTTAGTGAAGCCTCCTATATTGGCAACTCCACTTAGAAATAGGCCTATGAGGTTGTATATAGAGCCTCTTAATCGACTATAGGAAGTATGTTAGTTCAAGAAGATGCAAGTAGTGTCGAAAGACCGTGTATTATCTTAGTCGAATGTTAAATGGCCCCAAACTAGGTATAGTGATATAGAAAAGCTATGTATGTGTTCAGATTTTTCTTGTATCAAATCAAGTAATATATAAAGCCAATGATGTGTATGTTTCTTCCCATTTCGATATTATTAAACATATGTTGTCTAAACCAATTTTGCACAATGAATTGGTAAATGGGCATTAGCGCTAATCGAATATTCCTAACATATTTGCCTTTAAAGGCAATGAAAGGGCAAATAGTGGCAGACTTTATGGTCGATCATTCTATGGTTGCTATACCACAAAATTTTGTCGAGTTAGTGCCTTGGAAATTATATTTTGACGGTTCTAGTCACAAAAATGGTACAGGGATATGAGGAATAATAATTTCTCCCAATGGAATTCCAACAAGGTTCAAGTATGTAATTGACGGTATCTGCACCAATAATGAGGCGGAATATGAGTCTCTAATAACTGGACTTGAACTACTGCTAGAATTGGGGGCAAGAAATGTCGAAATTGTGGGAGATTCCGAATTGGTAATCAAACAAGTGTCAAAAGAGTATAGCTGTGTTAAAGAGAACCTAATCATGTACTTTGTGATTGCCATAAGATTACTAAAACGTTTTGAGCAAGCAAGCATTCGACATATACCTCGACGGGAAAACCAAGAAGTTAACGACTTGGCGCAAGAAGCTTCAGGATACAAGAAGAATGAAGATGAAGAACCTATTCAAAAAACTGTTGAAGGAGTACTACTCAAATGCCTAGGAGAAAGTGAGGCATATGTAGCAGTGTCGAGTGTGCATAGTGGAGCATGAGGTGCACACCAAGCCGGACAAAAGATGAAATGGTTGTTGATGCAATCAGGTGTCTACTGGCCTTCAATGTTGAAAGACTGCATTGAATTTGCTAGAGGCTGCCAAGAATGCCAAATGCATGGGGGCATCCAACACGTGCCTGCAAGCGAATTGCATACCATTATAAAACCTTGGCCGTTTAGAGGATGGGCTTTAGATGTGATTGGGGAAATAAAGCCAACATCATCAAAATAGAAGAGGTACATTTTTGTCGGCATTAATTATTTCACAAAGTGGGTTGAGGCCGTAGCTTTGAAAAATGTCGACCAAGAGGCTGTGATTGATTCTATACAAAATCATATTATGTGTCGGTTTGGAATTCCTGAAACGATCACAACCGACCAAGGAACATTATTCACGGGGAGAAAAATGCAAGAATTCACAAAAGAGGTTGGAATAAAACTGTTAACGTCCACCCCTTATTATGCTCAGGAAAATGGCCAGGTCGAAGCGGCCAACAAAGTAATAATTAACCTGAATAAGAAACATGTAGGAAAAAAGCCAAGAAATTGGCATCAAACACTAGACCAAGCCTTATGGGCATGTAGAACATCTCCTAAAGAAGCAACAGGGGCAACCCCATTGCGACTGGCATATGGACATGATGTTGTATTGCCAGTAGAAATACACGTTCAATCGGTAAGGATTCAACGACAACATAAAATACCATCTGAAGACTACTGGAATATGATGGAAGATGAGTTGGTCGACTTAGATGAAAAGAGGATGTTGGCTCTTGATTCACTAAGGAGACAAAAGGATAGAGTGGCCAAAGCCTATAACAAGAAGGTAAAAAATAAAGTATTTCATGTCGATGACTTAGTTTGGAAAGTGATATTACCTATGGACAGAAATGATAGAGTCTTATGAAAATGGTTGCCTAATTGGAAGGGACCGTTTAGGGTAATTCAAATTTTTTCCAACAACGCATATGAACTTGAAGAATTAGCCCCAGATCGACGAATTCTAAGGGTAAATGGTAAGTACTTGAAGAAGTACAAACCCATTCTTCAAGAAATCACAATTTCGACGACGTGAAGTGTACGTCAAACTGAGCTGGAAGGAATAATATCGAAGCCAACATACTAATCATGCATTATATGTATGAAAAGGAAATGTAAAAATAGAGCATTAAATAAAGTGGTTAAAACTACTGTGCAAATTTTACAAGTGGTATGCAAAAAGGACTACCAAAATAGTTACATTGCCAAAATAGTTACATTAATCAGAAATTGCCGAATTTATTTTGGAACGCTGCCAGATCACCATGAATGCGTACAACATCATTGCTTAGTCCATCTGCTCTTGTCTTGAGCGCTAATAACTCCTCTTCGACCTGAGCAGTAGCAGTGCTGACAATGATGGCATCTTTGGTCAGCTGGAGCATCTCCGCTTGAGTAGGAGCGATAGCTTGATCAAGCTCTTCGTCTTGCTTAACGACAATCTCCAACTCTGCATTCAAAGTTTTCATTTCTTTCGACAAAGCGGCAATTCGACTGCGTATTTCAGCAGCTCTTTTCCTTTTAGGATCTTGCTCTTGCCTTTTCCGATTAATGTGCATCTTCAGCCCTTCGATCACCGTTTTGGTCTTCATCACCATATCCACATTCCTCCTCATCGTTGTCTGTTTTGTTTCGACCAACTGCTCATTCTCTTTCACCTGAGTGATGTTTTTTTTAGCAATGAAGGGAGAATGTCCTCAAATGTTGCCACCATGAGTTTAGAGAATTCAGAAGTCTCGAGACCTTTCAATTGAGCAATAGCATCTAAAAGATCTGGTCCAAGAGCTGAATCCTCATGTAGTAGATGAGGAAAGTCGGGACTGAAAGCATATGTCCGGATTTTATCTGTCAGTTTTTTGATCTTTGCTGCTTCAGGCCCCAACTTGTCAACATAAGCCTGAGAGCGTTCAGAGTCTGAAGAGAAAGTGTACCGACTCACAAAACTATCCAATATCCAAGCAATGTCGATGTCCCGTCTCTGAAGTGACCTTTTCCTAGAGGGCCACCGAGTCCCCCTTTTTCTTCTTTGGAAGATCCCGAGCTTTGAGGAGAGGGTGTAGTTTCCTTCAGACAAATGTGAAGGTACCTTTGGTAGGAGAATGTGGTAGGCTAGTGACAATTTTAGAGTCTCTCGAACTCGCAGGAATATGAAAGACTAGATTCAGAGCTAGTCGAACTATAACCCTTATGCTTGGCAGGACTAGTGACCGAATCAGATTCACTAAGAGTAGCCAAAACAGTAAAGTCAATAAACTCACCAGCGACCATGTCGAAGGCTTGTTGATGATGAGGTGAAGAGACTTCTGACAATTAAGTGTAATCTGGCACACTGTGTTGTAGGTTAGAAGCCTCGACCTGAAAGAAAGAACAGGTATTAGCTAGGTAAATTTGGCATATGAAATAAACAAGATAGAAAATATGGTGAATACTTGTGGCAGCGAACTTGGGATTATTGTTTCATCTCTCCCGACTAAGGCGACAACAATGTCCCCCTCTGGCTCTTTGGCTTCATCAGGCGTAGGAGTTGGGGTTGGAGTAACGATGGTTGTATTTATTATGATATTGTCAACACCTCAAAATAAGGTAGTCACGACAAGTAGCCACAGCACTTTACCTCTCCGTCTCGTGATTTAGTGGTGATTGTCGTCCATTGTTGCTCTCCTCTTTGTCATCGACCTTTATTCCAAGGTCTCCGACCAGTGGGCTTTTTTCTTCTTAGCCACCTGCCTTCGTAAGAGGAAGCATGTTTCCTCTTTGATCTTTGGATTTTCGGAATGAGGAGACCGATCATCATTGATGGTCTGTAAATATAATAAAATATTAGTCGAAATCATAGCTTTGGTCGAGGCACTGATTTAAGTAATGTTTACCTCATTTTCTCACTATGGCGAGATTTTTGTCCCTCTTGGACTCTTTGGATGTTTTAGGAGCAACCGAATCCACGAGTGTTTTCGACTCACATACGAAGAGAATATTAGTAATCTGTAAAGCACGGAGTGTCGAAACACAAACATATACACTTACAGAGGAATCAATTTTCTTAAGGGAGGATGAAATTGGCTCGTCGTCAGATGTAGTGTGAATGGGGTTAAACTGCAAAATGTTGAGCATATAAGGGACATTGAACAGAAGAAATAGGAATAGGGGTGTGAGTGTAAAATATACCTTCGAGCGTGAAGGACCTTCCTTGGCGCCAGTATCGACAAGCGCAGTCGACGGCCCTTCCCGATCCTCAACAATGAGGTCCTTCCTGGGAACGATTACCTATGGCAAAGGTACAACTAGAAAAGAGGCTAAGTCAAATAAAGATGTGAGTCGAATTTTAAAAGGAAATTGAACTTCTGAAGTGGTTACCATCACACTACGAAAAGCTCTCTAACATATTTAAGGTCGATATGTAGAAAGTCCGGTAGTCAGTAACCAATGCTTCGTTGAACCACCGGTCGGCTTTCTTTCTGAAGCATTTTGGATATTCGACCAAGAGCTATACCACCAACTGATAGGTGGTCAAAAAACCAATGTTAATGGGCTAGTCCGCAAAGGAGGAAATTTGATTTTTCCAACATAAAGTGCATAAAGATACTTGTCTTTTCGTAACTGTGGATTTTACGTTGTGGAATCCTCTGCTACCTTCTCCTTTAGCTTTTGGGCCATGGATGGTTCAACGAATATTGTTCGTAAGTACACCACCCTAAAAATTTCAAAAGCTTGAATCTCTTTGATGTTGGTAGTCTTACATTTCGTTGTCTTGCCCGAAAAGTATTAAGAGCAATAGTCACTCCATCCATTTTCCTGGCAGGATCATTAACAAAAGTAACGAAATATGATTGCCACCAAGCTTCAAACTCCTTGGTGCAGTAATACGCTGGTCTAAACGGAGTAAAAATAAGTTTGGCTCTGTGAGCCCAGAGGATGTCAACGTCTTCTTTGATAAACTCCCAAGGTCAGTCACTTAAGATATCAGTGAGCAGTTCATGAGAAGTGTAGAATGACTTGGAGACAAGCTGGCAGAGCCCAAATTGTCGAGCTACCAGATTACGTTGGTAAGCTTTCAAACATGGACTCATATTAGTGATGGCGTAAGTAAGAAACTGAGGAGTTAAAAATCGCTCCAGAGACCGTGGACCCCATCGCCTTCTTTGACCGCGAAAAGAGTCGGTGAGCCACGCTGGCACGTTTTTCCCATCAGAAAACAGAGCCATCGAGGGTCTGAAATCCTCTCGTGTCAACATAATGTTGAAAAGCATTTTGAAAACTTCATCACTCGGACAAGTTTTGTCGACAGGGGTCAAAGGTAAGTAACATGGCCACACAGCCCCATTCCGATTATGGGAGATTGAAACTTTTTTTTGTCGAAGAGGTTTTATGTCTTCAGAGAAAGTGGCATTTAGCCATAATTGTAGGAGCAAAAAAGGACCATGAACCATGACGCTTTTCTTCTTTGGATTAGTGGGATCAAAGGTCTTTATCTGGTTGACCACATCGGTCAAAGAAGCATATAGAGAGGCCAAAATTAATTGGCCCAAAGCAATGTTTTCACCCATATACAGCGAAGTGGCCAAATAAACAAATTATTTGGCTATCTGCATCGACCTTGAACAAAAGACGAAATGGGATAGCCAGAGAGTTTAAAAATTCAACGTGTTCCTCATCAGAAACGTCGCCAGAGTCTCGTTGATGGTAGTTGATAAAGTTGGTATACGTCGGATGTTTGGATTCGCCAACGTCGAATTTTATTGAAATGATAGTGTGGTCAGTATGATTAAAAACCTTGCCAACGGGCTTTACCCCCGTTAGAGCGGTTAGGTCAAGAAGAGTGAAAGTCATCATACCACACTTAGTGTGGAAAGTGTTGGTCGACCCTTCCCAAAAATGTAAGGCAGCCAACAACATGCCGCCAGAATAGGGATGACCGACGCGAGAAAGTTCCAGCAGATCATAGATTCCCATTTCTCTCTATTGTTGGCCTTTGTTGGGTTCCAACTGTTCCATCCAGGCTTTGAATTTAGAACAGTTCAGAGGAGGAGCTGTACGAAAATTTCTGTCAACAAATTGTAAGGAAATAGATTTCGGGGACGTGATCAGATGGTGACTACGAGTACTAGTTGGGAAAAACGCGCCTTCATCATCAACGTAGATTTCAGAGGGAACATCCACGGGTAATGGACCTAAGAAATCCAAATGGTCATTGTTGAGATTAAAAGGGGTAAGTACCTGGGATTGTCAGATTTTGGTTTTCTCTATAGAAAAGGGGGTTCCGGCACATAAGGCTTGCCATCAACGTGACGAATGAGGAAAGTTTCTGCTGGAGCCGTTTGAGTATGTTGATTCTCCGTTTGAGGGAGAAGAAAAACTTGAAAATGGTGGAAAATAGGTTTTGAAATTTTTGGGTTTTAGCTGAAGTAGAAATAATCAAGGAAGCAAGAAGAAAAGCGAATAGTGACCAAGATTCCTATTTATAAGCTAAGACTAAAGTGAAAAGCAAGGGAAAAGTTTTGGTGATTTCTTAGGTTTAAAATTGTATCCGTCAAGGACAAGTGTAGTCGGATTAATGTAGAAGCGTGGGTCATATCGCCACTAAAGAGTAATGATGGTCAACATTAATGATCCCACGTCTCGAAGCGAAAACCTAATACGTTTCCATGATTGCTTAACGTCACGAAAAGATCGAAATAGTGAACTGCTCTTTAGATTAGTGGAAGCGATTGAGTCGACCGAAGATATAAAGCTTCATAGATGCCATTGTCTCATATAGTCGACAGAGTGAGGAAATTCGAAAATGACATCTCTGGGGGGCATTTTATTAATTAGAAATTCCTAAATACGTTTAAGGGCATGTATCAAAGGCAAACATCTCTACAAGTTAGGGGTCGATCCTAAACGAATATAGTTTCTTTAGGAGAATTCATAAAATCAAGTTAGAAATGTCAGAAAGAAGTGTGTCGACCAAGAAAGTAAACCAGGAAATCGATCGATTCGACCAAAGTGTCAAATGAACCTGAAAAAAGGTGAGGTTGGAAGTTAGAAGGAATAAACACAAGACAAATGTGTCGAAAATGAACCGCATCGACTGAAGGAACAAACCAGTTGCTGTTGGTCAATTTGCCATAGTATGGGCTAAGCAAGACAATTGATCGAAGTTCAAATGATGCTGTCGAAGGCGTAGTTTAGGGGACTTAGAGAAATGAAACTAGAAGTAATTAACTTTTGAAATCACAAATGGAAAGAGTCAAAATATGAAGATCATGGGCGTTATCTCAAAAGCTTGAGTTGTTAGCGCTAAATGGATGACAAAATCTTATGTAGCAATAATGCTTTTAGTTTCATTTCATCCATTGATTATTTTCATTATCTTATAAATTACTATAAATAAGTCACTTCATTGTAAGTTTTAGGGTGTTCACTTATATTCTCAAATTGCTTATCAATACTATGCTCAATTCGCTTAAGGAAGAAAGAGTCACTAAGCTGATGTACGTGAATCACCATCTTTACTTTAATGCAACCGCTTTATCTTTCAAATTTTATCTCTTTAGTGTCTTTACTTTTCATATCCGTTTAGTTTCAAACAACTTTACACAAACCTTTCAACATCACCTGTTGGTCACGAGTCACCAATCAGTTAGTTAGTTGAGTCTTGTTTCGCCCGTAACCTACCTTGATAGGCGTGATCGAAACTTCGTGGAAAGCCGTTGTACTACTTCCTTGGTCTTAGAAACCGCTTGGCCAAAGTATATTTCAACAGAGTCAGTATAACATACAAAGTCTTAGCACGCTTCTTAAGATCAACTGGTCGATCTTTCGAGTAACCCTTAGTTTTAGGACCTATGGAGGATCAACGCTTGTTTACCATTTTCCACAGTAAACATTAGCCTATATTTATAACTATGTAACCTTAGTAGATGTGTAATGTGAATCATTATGTATCGATATGATACTGTAAAATAACATTTATTTTATTCTATATTCATACAACAAATGAGTGCATCACGCTGACTTTACTAATTTATTATTACCTTATGTTATTGCATTTGTTAGAGAAGATAAATAGTATTTGAGTTTTGATTCAATTGAGAACCGATACAAGTTATAATGAAGCGTATGAAGTTCTAAATCTAGAGTTTCTTAGTTAACTAAGAACATCATGTCTACCAAATCATATAGTCAAATGAAAGGTTGGTACACCAATTATATTGAAGGTTGGTACAACAATTATGCTAATGAGGAATTTGGACGAAATGATGGTTTGCGCAATGGAAAAAGATTAATTGTTACAGGGTTAGCAAATCATATCATTGAGGCAAAAATTATGTCTGGACCAAAATTAGAATGCAAATAAATTGTAGTAAGAAAGTTGATGGAAAATTAATTCCTTCGCATCTAAAGTTCAAATAGGATATTGGTAATATGGAGATGCTTACATCCGAACTTAGAAAGTTCATGAACATATTTTTATTATTTGTTGTTTGAATATTATCTCATTTGTTTAACATACTATTTGATTCATAATTGATAGAATTTTTGTTCAATTATATTTACTTTTTCATTGATATATTTGTATGATCTTTTACGATTCAAAATTAATTCTATATTATATGAAATTCGGACGGACCCGCTAATTTCTTACTAGAAATCCATATAAAAATAACTAGAAAAAAAATAAATAATGGTGCTAATTGTTTCGGTTGATCTAAGAGAAAAACGCGAAAAGCGCGCGCACAATCGCCATTAGAAGAAACAATCGAGAATGGAAAAAAAATGCATGGCGATGAGTTTGAGATCACGAAATGGAAGCCTCTTCTCCGACTCGAAAATCCGAAAGAATGGAAGTAGAAAATCCTCTCTGCAATTGCGTCGTTAACTTTCTTAGAAGAGAACTACATTCTAACCGCTTTTGAGCTTCTCCACGAGCTTCGATGATGGACGAATCGATCAAGCCATTCGTCTTCAACAATACTTCGCCGATCCTTCTCGTTTCCCTCCCACTCATATCTCTCGTCTCAACTCTCTCCCATGTATATATATATGTATCTCTCTTCTTAATTTCTTCATTTTGATTTTTGTTACAATTTTCCATCATTTGGTTTTGCAGCGGCGGATCCGCAAACGCTGCTACAGAATAAAGAAGAGACGGAGGAGAAGTTAGCGATTACAGATTATGAATTGCGGTTGGCACTGGAAGATATTACGAAGCTGAAAGAAGAATTGCAAACGAAAAGAGAATGTAATGTTATCGATGATGTGACAACGAAGTCAAGTGGAGATGTTTCGGTGAAAGGTGGTGGTGAGTTGCAAACTCAAGAGAAAAAAGGGAATAATCAAAGTCCGGTTGCTGCTTTAGGTCAAGTGAAGGATACTGAGCGTCGAGATCTCAATTGTGCTGTCAAGGAGTATTTGCTTATAGCTGGTTATCGACTCACTGCAATGACATTTTATGAAGAGGTATATCAATATCAATATATGTAGCACTGACACCTCTGAAAAAGGAACCGCTATGATTAAATTTAATTTATTTATTTTTTAAAATTATTATTAGTGTTGTTGTGTCACTCTTGGTATTTTGAGATTTCTGTACTTTATAGTTCATAATTCAACTTAATTGACTTCACTTTTTTAATGCTATATATTTTTTGTGCTTTATGTTTAATTTGTCATAAATTTTATTGTAGGTTACAGACCAGAACTTGGATTTTTGTCAGAACTCAAATGCATTAATACCAGATGCATTACGTCATTATTATTATCAGTATCTTTCTTCGAATTCAGAGGCTGCTGAGGTCATTATTTAATCTTTCCAGTAGCCAAATTAGCTCATTGAATTGAATCAATCTTTAGTAGATGAAATTCCTTATAGTGAAATACAGTTCGATTCCTGATGGAAACAATGCTTAGCCACAGATCATACTTGCCTCTTGGCCGAACTTTGGATTATTAGGGGTCACTCCCTTAATAGCAAGAAGGTGAAAAAAAAAAGAAGTACATTACAAGAGGATAAGAATATTTCCTACAGTAGTAAATAAAGTATAACAAAATGATTGAACTATCTGTTTTTGTATTGGTCATTGTTTTTTTACCGTCTCCATTTGCTGTAATGTGTTGTTTTCATTTTGTACAAAGAAAAATAACTTCATCAAATCATATTCTTTTTAATGACACAATTCAGTTTCAAAGTTCCTTTTATTCTTAATAATAAATAAAAGTTCTGTATAATGTGGTGGAACTGATTGCCTTGAATTTATTTTTAATGGGCCTTTGAAGATTTAGGTGACTGTGTTGGCCATATTAATCCGGCAATATCACTTTCAAGTTACTGTTTATGTTGAACCCCACATGGACCGGTATGCAGGAAAAAATTGGCTTAGTTCGAGAAAATGAAGCACTTTTGAAGGAAAATCAGAGGCTGAATGAAGAAAAGGAGAGCTTGTTGAAGGGCAAAGATTTGGCAGATGCTCAAATAAAAGCATTAAATAAATGCTTGGGTGCACTTCAAGAAGATCTTAAGCAGAAAGAGAACACGGTAGTTGCCATCTACTTCGATAATATTCTGTCGAACTATACTAATTTTCTATGATGAATCTTATACTGATAATCAATTTTAGATTCAAGTTTTGAAGCCTTCCTTGAGAATCAAAGAAAGGAGCTCCATGACAGTAGAGTTGCGATCAGTAATTTGAAAATGCATAGTAAAGGATTGGGTTCTGGAAATAATATGGCTATGAATGATGTTGATAATGCTCTGCCTGACTCTTTAGACAAGTACATGGAAGAAATTAAGAAATTACAAATGGAAATTGAACTGTTGAAGGAAAAGGATAGAGGAACTCCAGAACATGGAAATTTTGGTAGTTCTGAAAATGAACTTACGCAGACAGAAGACAAAGTTATTGAGATGCTCGAGGACCAAGGTGCGACATTGGGATGTTGTACACGATGAAGATGCTCATTCGCCGGCTCTTCAATCTCTTAATGTGTTTGCTGATAAACACACAGATTCACAACTAGACTTATTTAATCCTGCACATACAAACACTGTTTCTGAAAATATTGAACATGTTTCCAAACAAAATGGCTGCAAGCAAGGAGGGGATATCAGGTTACATGTTAAAACAGACGGTGTAAATGACAAAGCAATCTCTGAGAAGACGGCAAGTCCATTCTACTTGATCAAAACCTCATACACTTTTATTTTTCGTTTCTTATATATGTTAATACTTGAACAGGGATTAGGAACCATTCAGATACTCGCAGATGCTTTGCCTAAAATTGTTCCGTATGTCCTTATCAACCATCGGGAGGTTTGTTTTTGCCTAATTTTATATACAACTATATTGCCAACAAAATATGTTGCATCACTGCTGTTTGGTTGCAGGAGCTCCTTCCTCTAATGATGTGTGCAATCGAGCACCACCCAGATAGCCGGACTCGGGATTCGTTGACCCACAAATTATTTAACTTAATAAAGCGTCCCGATGAGCAACAAAGACGGATAATAATGGATGTAAGTTGAATTGACTTCTTATAAGTTGATTAAACAATCTGGTTTTCAATACAATTATGATCATTTCAGGCATGTGTCAGCCATGCAAAGAACGTTGGCGAGATGAGAACAGAAACAGAATTGCTTCCTCAGTGTTGGGAACAAGTATATCCCAACCTTATTTTTTGACTTGCCCTGGCCATCTTGACTTGGAATCTTGTTTTCAGTTTTTCTGTGTGATGGATTTCAGATAAATCACATGTATGAGGAACGTAGACTGCTTGTTGCTCAATCATGTGGAGAGCTAGCAGAATTTGTTCGCCTTGAGATTCGCGATTCTCTTATTTTATCAATTGTGCAACAGCTAATAGAAGATTCTGCCACTATTGTTCGAGAAGCCGCAGCTCATAATTTGGCTAAGCTGCTCCCACTTTTCCCAAACACGGATAAATATTTCAAGGTCAGCCTCACTATATATGCTTCGAGGCAATCATGGAGAAGATTTCTGACTTGAGAGAATTGGCTACAATGTAAGCTCAGAGACAGGTTGACGGGACGGTGTAGGGAATGGAGCTTTATACCCTTACCATAAAAATTAAGACACTTTTCTTTTTCTTTTAAAAAAAGAATAAAGATAAATAGTTGCTCCAATTCTTTGTTTTATTTGTTGTTAGGTCGAGGAGTTGATGTTCCAATTGATATGTGATCCCACAGGAGTGGTGGTGGAAACTACACTCAAGGAGATGGTTCCTGCAGTTGTAAAGTGGGGAAACAAATTAGACCATGTTTTGGGGGGTTTTACTCTCTCATATTTTCAGCTCTGCGCAGGTATTGGTTTTCCTTTATGCCTTCAATGTTCCTCTGCGACTCATAACTTCATCCTTGGTGCTTATATCTGTGTAAAATTTTGTTTCCGGAATTGCAGCACTGTCCACCTCTTTCTGTAGTTGAAGGGAGTATAGAGTCACATCTACATGTGTTGGGGGAAAGAGAGCGCTGGAATATAGATGTTCTATTGAGAATGCTGACGGAGTTGCTTTCTTTCGTATACCAAAAAACAATTGAAACATGTCCCTTCTTGTCCAGCTTAGAAACTACACAATTTGTGGTATCTACCACATTGCTTGAATTATATGCTAGGTAAGCTTGACTTAAACTTTTCAATTTACGTTATTATGTATTAACTATATGACATATGAAGGAATTGATTGAATCGACCCCGCTCTCGAATGTTGTCTTTTTCCTTCAACCCATTAGTTACTGGTTGGAATATTGGGTAAAGAGGATGAAGTGAATGGACGGATAGGTCATGTCAAAACTTGTCTCCCAGACCCACTAGCTTTGTATGCTTTACTCATATTCTAATGTATAAGCATTGCAGAGATGCATATGCCAAAACATAAACTATGCATGATCACAATGTCAAAGCTTTTGACCTTCATTGGTTCAACATTTTCTAGGGGAAATGTTAAATGGGATGCATTTGAATGGATGCATGTTGAGTGTTTTCCTAAACTGATACAGCTGGCTTGCTTGTTACCCTGAAAGAAGACAATTTATGGTCAATTTCAAAGGTTTATAATCGGTTACATTTTCTTGTTTTTTATTTTATGCTGCATGTTCAGTTGCGAAAGCGACTGAATGATTTCTGATCAAAGTTTCGCAATTGCAGTTTCTGTTATCTGTTTCTGAAAGGTTTGGGGATACCTATGTTACATGCATAATGCTCCCTGTATTTTTAACAGCAGTTGGGGATGATGCCGATTTAACATTTTTTCCTAGTGCCGTTCATTCGAGAATAAAAGGTTATGATTGTTCAATTTTTTTTGAAACTTTTACATAATTGCTTTATATTTGACAGTTTTCTTGTAGGTTTGAGACCAAGATCTTCTGTTGCTGAGAGGCTCTCTATATCATGTGTCCTACCGCTTCTGTTAGCTGGTGTTTTGGGTGGGCCTGGAAAACGCAAAGAATTAACAGACTACTCGAGAAAGCTGCTACTAGAAGACAATTCTAAGGAAAATACAACAACCAAGCATAGACCTGAAATTGTTAATGCTATCCGCTTCATTTGGTTAGTATACCCACCAATAATCTATTTATATTTTCAAAATTGGCTGAGGTCCTTTAGCCAATTTTGGTCATGCGTTTATTTATGATGCAGCATATATGAAGAAAACCAGGGTATGATATTTGAAATACTGTGGGAAATGGTTGTTAGCTCTAACATAAACATGAAAGTAACCGCTGCCAAACTTCTAAAAGTTCTTGTAAGCTTACTACTTTCTTAGTTTCAGTTTAAATCTCATATTAATGGCAGCACTAACTTAGAGGACTTCATTATTAGGTGCCACATATTGACGCAAAGGTTGTCTCTACTCATGTTTTGCCTGCATTAGTTACTCTCGGATCTGAACAAGACCTTGATGTGAAGTGTGCTAGCATTGATGCATTTGGGGCCGTTGCTCAACATTTCAAGAATGAAATGGTATCTCTTGCTAGCATATATCCTTGGGTTTTGTTGGTACAAAATTACTGATGACTACACGTTTAAAATCCTGATTAAAAATACAATCTCTTGCAGATAGTTGACAAGATACGTGTTCAAATGGGTGCTTTTATTGAAGATGGATCCCATGAAGCTACTATTGCTGTCATTCACGTTGGTAGTTGCAGTACCTCATACAACAGAACAACTTAGAGATTATATCCTTTACTTTAATTGTTGGAAAATAATATTAAGGGTGTTTTTAATTTCCTGACTCTCAACTTCTGTCTCATTTTCTATTGGAAATCATGCTTTCTTCATTTACGCCGTTTGTTTCTTCATTTACGCCGTTTGTTTCTTAACCTTGATGCACATCTTTTGTCCAAGATTGCTCAACTTACAGCTGTACCAATTAATACTTCAACTGATTTGAAGTGTCGGCAAGAAAGAGCCAATGTATTTTGCGAGGCTATCCGTGCTTTGGATGCTACAGGTTTGCTCCATGACATTTATAAATCTTTCTTATTTATCATTTTCAAGGTACTTTCTGGTATTCAAGCCATGGTGTAACAATAGTATTAGATATATCTCACATGGTCTTGCCAAAGTTGCTCTGAAAACCCAACTCTCTAACTCTGGTCATTGTATGTACCATCAATGCAAAAATGTTTTACATTGTTTTTGTTTCTTGCAAATGTTCTTGACACGTCAATATGTATTGTTTTTATTTATACCACGGCGACACTGAGGGTATAATAATTAATGTCGTCTTTAATACACTTACAATTCATATCAGTTGCACTTTGAGCAATGGTTTAAAAATCAACATTTATTTTTCAAGGATGGGAAACATGATTTTTTCTGATCTTTAGCTTTTCTTTATTACAGCAATCATGATTAATTACTCTTTATCATACAGATCTTTCTGCTAACAATATCGGAGACTACCTCCTGCCTGCTATACAAAACCTTTTTAAAGACTTGGATGCACTGGATCCAGCGCATAAAGAAGCCCTTGACATTATTATGAAGGAAAGATCAGGGACAAGTTATAGTAGTATGACTAAGGTGAGCTCTCATGTTGGGCTGGCATCATCAGTGAGCAGCTTCTTTGGTGATGGTGGCTTGCTTGGAAAGAGAGACAGTACAGAATTGGTATCAGAAAAGTCTAACTCTCCCAATAGTGCTGCGTCACCACCACCACCAACGGAGGACACTAGATTCAGGCGCATCATGCTGGGACATTTTGGCGACATCCTTCGTGGCAAGGGAAGATCATCAGAGGAAAATCATACCTAATACCAAACATTTTGGCCTTGTAATTACACCCTAAATGTACAAGTTTTTTTACTAACATAGTGTGATATAAATGATAGATATTTGTATCGTTTTATTTGATTAGGGAACAATCCCATGTTAGTCTAATAGAAAAATATTGAGCGACCAATCACTTAAATATATCTTGATCCTTATTCACAACTTTTGACGCCAATTGTTTGCATTGCATTAATACTGTCAATAAGAATAAGGCTACTAAATTAAATTTGTGATGTCTTATAGCTACTAAGTGTAACCAGGAAAGGAAGATGGATATGCAGCAAACCGATTCTAAGGAAGCTGCCTACTTTGGTAGTCAAAGAGCAGCTTGGCTCTACAATTTCAATTTTTTTGTACAAATTTTCCTGATGGTGTGAAGCTGAAGACTTGAGGTCCATTTTTCCCCAAGTTTAGGTCAGTTTGAGATGTCTTTATCCTAGGAACAAAAAAGATAAATATTATCGTTTCGTTAGATTCCAAGATGTGTTTTGTATGGTGGTGTTGAAATAGCAAGGTGAAAAAGATATCCCCATGACTCTTGTACTCTATCTCACTTTCTTTTGAAAATCGAGTAGATTATTACGTCAACGAAAATTCACAAGTAGTGGGTATAATTTAGCTTAAGCAAATTAGCGATCATGTTGTTGAATACACATGTTACAAATTAGATCCTATAAGAAAACACTATTAATCAAAGTGTCGAAGAAGAACTTGGATTGGTGGTATGTGATGGAATGGAGTGGTAATTAATGAAGTTTCGTTGTTTGGATTAGTAAATAATGGGTGGAATGGAATGGAACATGATGAAATGCATTTCATCTCATTCTATCAAATTCTCTATTTTTTGTTCCATCCAATTTGGGGTGTATGTGATGAAATGAGAGATTTTAAATAAATTAACCAAACAATAGAGTGGAATCTATATCTCATTCGCTCCGCTTCCACTATGCTCCACTATGCTCCGCCATGTTCCACTTCACCACTCCATTATGTTTCAATCTAACCATAGCCTAAGATTACACTCGTGAAATGTGGTCAAGATCGTGACGAAATTAGGATAATAGATATACCGAAAGAAGAATACAAAATCGTAAGAAAAGACTAGTGTTACGTAGATTTTAGTGATTCCTATGTGACTAATGAAATCATAATTGTGTTTTAAAAAAAAAGAAGACATAATGTAAATAGGAGAATACGTAGTATATAGAATTGGTTTTTGAACCATTATAAAATGTGAATTTCTTAATCTATCTCATGGGGTGAAATTTAATTCTATGTATTTGCGAAAATGTCTCTTTAAAATTAGAAGTATATTTTCAATGTTTATTATTTTCAAATATTTGTCTAAAATTGAAAGTATATCTCGATTCCAAACTTATTGTTATAAAATTAATTTTGTTTTTTAATAGTTTTTTCTTTCAATTAAAGATTAGAAAGGCACATGTTAAAGATACTATAATAATAATATCATTTTAAAATGCGCCATTTAACTTTTTAAAACTTTAAATATTATTATTATATTTAAACTTTTCTAATTATAGTAATTATAGTACCCTTAACATGTGCCAACTAAAGAACTATTTTTCAATGATATTATTATCTTTAAAATCGATATTCATGTGAGTTGGGTCCATAATTTTATGTTTAATTTTTTCTAAATCTAATCATAATTAAATATCATTTAATTATGATAAGATTTAGAAAAAAAATTAAACATAAAATTATTGGATCCAACTCACATTCCGTAGAATATCAGTTTTAAAAGAGATAGTAATATACATTTGAAAAAAAATTTATTTAATTATTAATTTTTAATTAAAAAAAACTATTAAAAGAAACAAAATTAATTTGCAAACAATAAATTTGAAACCGGGGGCATATTTTTAGTTTACACCAAATCCTTTTCAATGTGATTTGCATGATATAGGTGAACCGAAAGTATATTTTCGCCTAGGAGATTATTAAAATTCACGTAGACGCTCAAGGATACGAGGTGGAATAAAAATCCACTTGTAAAAGTGCATACAAAGAAACAAAATGTGTAGAAAATCTAATAAGAAAAGCGAATAAGCCCCAATTCAAATACTTTGTCTTTCTCCGTGTGTTAAATCCCCTCTAAACCATGATGATCCTCCCACATATCACATATATTCAAACAAAATAGATGTCCACAATGTCTTGATATGCGACTTTCTGTCAGATTTCAATCCTCTAATATTTTGGGTGAAATTACAACTGACGAAGGTTTAAACAAACGTTAAAATACTCTTCTCACAACTAAGTACACCTTATATCTATCAATATAAACATTCTCCTTATAGTATTAGGTCCTTATCTATGTTGGTTCTCAGAGACCATTAGAAATTAAACTGTTTATTAGTAATTTATAACGTTAAAATTATTGAGAATCAAGTGAGGAAAAGTCTTATATTGATTCGAAAAGGAAGATTGAATATTATACAGAGAACTCACACAACTACCACCTTAAAGTGTTAGGTGGATATGTTGTGTCTCACAAAAGATGTGTCCCAAGTAAATGCTCCTAGGAATTATCTCTCGTGTGTACGATGCGTTTTGCTTTAAAGAAGTAAATCCTTTTTTAGAAATTATTGTCCTTTACTCAGAATGAAAAGTAGTTTAAATTAGAAAATTAGACTTTAAAGGGTCATCGGCTTTCGCACGAACAATTAAATTTTAAACTTATAAGCACGTCCGAAAATAGTTTTAAAATCACTTTTCTGAAAATATTATACTTTCTCAATTAATTAATAAAGTACTTTCGCGGTGTTCATTAATAAAAAATTAAACAACTTAATCTTTAGTACCAGACAACTTTCAATCTTACCTGATGTATTTATGGTTCCACATTCATAGTACGCGCAACAAAAATTTATAATAGAAAATTGAATTAAAACCAAAACATCCATATAAGTATTTCTAAAAGAACAACAATTAGAGTATCGTCAATTTGACGGTCTCACATTCCAACACTTTAGATTTAGATGGACATTTCTTGATTCGTGGGAGAGAGTTTAGGAAGGAATGGAGGGAGTGCAAGACCAAGCAAGCCCACTTTTGTAACTTCCATGTGAAACAAAGGATGGTGAACGTCATCCCCTTGTGGCGAACGCCACCTTCACAAAACTAACAAGACTTGGTATGTGGCCCTCTTTAAACGAGGGCATCACCTGCCACATCATGGCTACCCCTATGGCGAACGTCATGTTGGTCGCCTTGAGTGCAAACTACTCATTTTTCTTTGTTTTCCATATGAGTTCGGTAACACCCCAATTCTACCTTGGTATTTATCATGAAACTCAGAGTTATAAAATTATTTTTCGACAAATAATTGGAGTATTACAATTCATCTAAAACAACTGCACGCTATCAAGGATACATAACACATAAACTCGGATGAACTAAAACAACATGAATAAACTTTATTAATTAAGCAACGGAAACTACATTATTCAACTTGACATCAGTTCAAAGTCAACAAATACTTTCATATGTTCAACAACAGATTCAAAACAACAAAACAACTATTGTTCATCCCCCCGAGTGTTACGTATCAGAGCGACAACCCGACTCGAACTAACAGCAACTAAATCTTCATCCTTCATTACCTGCACGTTACCCACGTAGAGGCAACATCACAACAAAAAGGGTGAGATATCAACCAATATAAACAGGCGCGTGATAAACTATATATTAGGATAAAGCATAAAAAGTTACCACTTCAAAAAAACAACTATGCAACAACTAACAAACAACTTAGTAACAACAAGTCACTTTATTCAATTAACGTAACAACTTAACTCAACACAAATTAATAACAACAACAACTTATAACAACAACCAAAAGACAATCAACAAACGACATAATAATAACAACTTCAATATGCAACTCAAATGCAACTCAACTGCGCATATACATGTGGTACCATTAGAGCAGAACTCCCAACTTAAAATCTGTCAGTTTATCGAGGCATCAACAAGGCATAAACCTTCAACTTTCAACATGGTGCCATTAAGGTCAAGGCATAAGCCTTCAACTTTCAACGTGGTGCCATCAAGGCTAACTCAATAATGCAATGTATGTCATGCGACATCAACTTCAACAACAAATTCACAACAACACAACATAATAACAACACACAACAACGATAATATAACAACAAGTCAACCGAATTCAACATTGGCCATAGGCTACAACAACATTTCATCAATGTTGGTCATATGACCTACAACTCAATCTGTTCATAAATCAAAACAATTCAACGCGATTCAACATTGGCCATAGGCATACAACTTCATCAACGTATCAACAACAAATTATTAACAACAATACAAGAAAACAATTACGACAAATACTACACAATTTAATAGTTATGAATCGACGCCTAAAACATTTTTTTACCACTGCTATTTAATTACTAAGTTTTACCTACTAAATCATTTTATTCATTCAACTACTACGAATTATATTAACAACTCTCATAGAATGAAAATTAATTTAAATTAGCTAATTATCCCAAATATTTATATCCAACTCATAGCTCTAAATATTTAATTATACTTAGTAATACCAAGTCACTATTATTATTGTAATTATTAACATAATTATTATTTTATACTAAGTGGATTACTACTTGTATAAGGTATATAAAATAGTGACATGATGACATCACTAGGCCATAAAGTGCCCCTCAGCACAACTTTGGTGCCACTAGACACATTTTGTGCTCCTCATCACAAACTTCATGCCCGATCATCACAAATGAGTAAAGGCAAGGTATACTAAAAGACAAAAATACAAGGCACACTAAAGTACAAAAGAAAAAACTAAAAATGCCTAAGAGCAACAGGTGCCGCTCGACACCCTCTTGCTTGCACACACATGCCGATCGGCATGTTCCTCCCACTAAGTGTGTCGTTCGCACACTCTCCTATCCAGTGTGTCGTTTTACCTTTCTTCTTCTTGCACCCATTTTACACTTTTTCGCAGTTGGCCAATTTTTCCAGATTTCTCCATCGATTTAGACCAAAGTTCAACCAACACCAAATACATTTACAGCAACATAATTACTATAACATAACAACATAGATAATTTTATCATCCAATTCATCGACATCGATTAATTTCCAAGAACACCACAACCAAACACAACTAACAAAGAATAATTTCATATAAATTGAATTTTATCAAACCAACATAACCACAATAATTAATCCATGGCGTAATTCATACATCCTAATCTCACATACAATTTATCATAAACCCGATTATAGGAATTGAACTTCATCCTTACCTTGAATTGATGGTATCTTTATATTTCCAATGATCCATTTCACCGCGGCTTCCAACTTTTGCCTCTTTAATTCTTCTCCTAGCAATTCTACAGGAAATCAATCGTACAAGCTTTTTCTCCAAAATCCATGTTTCTATTCCTATTCTTTCTCCTACGTACAACCACTAACCAAACTTCTAACTATCCTTATACTTCCCTTTTTATATCTCTTATAATTAAATCCAACTTATAATAATAATAATAATAATATAATACTATTATTCTTAATATTACTTTGGGCTTAGTACTACACCTCCACTATTACTACTTCTAACTTCAAAATAGGCTCATACCGAATACTAATAATAATATTATTTCTAATATTATTTCTTCGATTAAACCGACAATTAATCTGATTATAACTTAACCACTCAAATCAACCTATTAATCCAATTACGCCGATAATTTCCAACTTCAACAAATTCCAAAAATTAATTCCTTTAATAATTTAATTAAATAATTAATTAAATTCGAGCAACTCTCCCCACTTAAGATATTTTCATCCTAAAATCTATCCGACAAAACTATCCTCAACTTCGCTTCCAGCTCTATGGTCCTCAGTTGCATTTGGGAACACTCCGACTACCACTTTTTCGATACTACAACAACTCAACATGGTTTGAACCCACCATTCATACGTTAATATTCCAATACTCTTGCAACATAATCTGTTAGCGACTTATCCATCATTTCAACAATATTTTGGCACATCAACATTTAAAGAATAACATCCATAACCTACTTATACTTCGACATACAACATCACATCCTCATCTCCACGACATTCCCGGCCACATTCTTGATATAGTATCTTTACTCACCATTAAGATAGTAAGACACGTCTATAACTAGTAAAACATCTTCATCTGGAAACTCGCACTGCATAGACTGATAGTCATCTACGGCTTGATGAGCCAAATGATCGGCTACTACACTCTCTTTGATCGCTTTCTAAGAAGTGTTGATGTCATACGGTCAAGATCATCCGCCATCTTGATATTCTTCCGAGAGAGCCGATTTCTCAAATATGTATTTTATCGGGTCCATCTTGAAATCAAGAAGGTAGTAGTCAACATATACTGCCTTAGTCGAAGTTTAAGCCAAAGTTGCAAGTTTTCTTGAGTGTGAGTATCTTGTTTCACCGGTAAACTTTGCTAACGTAGTATATCAAGGCTCTTTCACTGCACTCGTCATGTTTCCCAACACACACCCCATTGAGTTCTCTAACATCGCAAGTACATGATAAGAGGTCTTCCTTCTGGCGGCATCGGGATAGGAGGATTTTGTAGGTACTTGATTTTGTCAAAAGCGATCTGGCAATCGTCATTCCATTCTACCACTTGATCTTTCTTAAGCAACTTAAAGATTGGCTCACAAGTAGCAGTTAAATGTGCAATGAATCGGGAAATGTAGTTTAATCGGCCCAAGAAACCTCTGACTTCCTTCTAAAAGGGAGCAGCATTTCTTGAATAGCTTTAACCTTAGCTGGTCAACCTCAATACCTTTACCACTGACAACAAATCCTAGAAGTTTTCCGGATCTGACTCCAAAGGTACACTTGTTAGGATTAAGTCTCAGTCTGTACTTCTTCAATCTATCAAACAGCTTCTGCAAATGATCAAGATGTTCTTCTTCAATCTGTGATCGAGCTATCATGCCGACGAGACCTCATCTCGTGATGAATCATGTCATGAAATAATGTCACCATAGCACACCGATAAGTGGCGCCTGCTCTTCATCAATATAACCTTGTAGCGTAAAGTGCCCCATCAGTAACAAAAGTAGTTTCCATGTCTTCGTGAGCCATTTTGATCCGATTGTAACCGAGAAGCCATCCATGAAGGAGAAAACCTTACCGAGCGGTGTTGTCGTACTGTAACATCAATATGAGGAAGGGGAAAATCGCCTTCGGACTCGCTTTGTTCGCATCCCCGTAATCCACACACATTCGTTTTTACCATCCTTCTTAGGCACGTACCACATTCGCAACCCATGTGGATAGGAAGTATGACTATGAAACCGCGCTGAACGCCTTATAACTCGGCTTTGATTTTCTCGACATCTCGGGACGATGCGACGAACCTTCGTTTCATCGGAAAGCCTTCTTTGTCGGCAATCGTGTACCACGATATCAATGTCCAAACCCGACATGTCTTCATACGACCAAGCAAAACCTCAATATAGTCTCGTAGCATCCGAACCAATCTCTTTAACACCGCTCAAGACCCGCCTCCTATCTTGATCTTTTCGCTTCATCAAGACCTAAATTCACAACCTCAACTTGCTCTTCGTGGTCTGTATAATTCGATCTTCTTGTTGTAGCAATCGACAAGTTCTCCCGCACTTCACAATCTTCCTCACTTGTCTTCTACTTGGTAGATCGGATTATCAAGTCATATTTAGCAATAGCATAGTCAAGTATAAACGAGATTCGTGAGTGTTTTCGCAGTTGTATCACGTGTAAGACATAGCTTTTGAAGGGTGATAAAGTAAAAGAAAGCAAAAATAGAATGCAAAAGTCCAACGATTTTATTGAATGAAAATATGCAAATGATAGATAATAACCTCACAACGAGCCATGATGCCCCGGCAAGGCACTAGGCTTTCAAAGTTTATTGTTTAAAACATAAAGAAATACGAAAAGCAAAACAAAAACAAGAGCAATTACTCCCGACTAAAGGAGATTAGTATGACGCCTTCGTCTTCCAATTGTTGAGTCCACTATCCGGAGTCGAATATCCACTTGTTGATGTCGGGTCGTAGTCGCCCTTCTATAGCATGGATTCCACTTTGGTCGATGCGTAGGAAGCCGGCCGCGACGTTCGCGGCGTATCATCTTCCGACCTGATGGTGAAGCCTAAACTAGTTTTGTCGATTTGAAAGGAAGATCGTGAGTCTGTCCCAAATAGTACTACCTTCTTCAACAAATACTTGAGCATCTTTCATGAGGCCATCCTAGGCGGAACTTGGTAACTTCAGAGTGATGAGAGTCAACAGCATGACTGGGAATCGCTTCAAAAGCTTGACAGGAGTCTCGAAGAATTCACCCTCCACCTCGGTATCTAATGATCAGAGATGACCGACCATATTCTTCTTCACCACATACCGTGGACAATCTTCCCTTTCACCGTACTTCAACTCGATGCAAGGTAGGTAATCTGCCACCGCCCCATGTATCCAAGGGCATCCAAGTAGTAAGAGTTGGACGGATGTCCATGACAAAGAAAGTAGAATCAAAAGTCCGGGAACCGACCTTAACAGTGTAATGAGCTCTCCAAGTACTATTCGCTAGAACCATCAAAAGCTCTCACAATTATATCACGGGTCTCGAACCAACCCTTCGATATCAAGTCGATCAGCAGCTTTGGTAGGATATTCAGCCCAATATCTACCAAACATGAGATAATGTACCCTTGCAACAGTAGATGTTCAAGGCTTTGTTGTGTTTCTTTCCCAAGAAGAGTCAAATCAAGATCGAGAAGTTTGCCGTTGTTCGCCAGCTAGCAATACAAACTTCAAACGTCAGTTTGCGATACGTGAGCATTCTTCGAAACTTCACCAAGGCATTAGCATGAGCCTCGTGAGCACAAGAGCAGCAAGCGAGACGACTGACCAACTGCTTCACAACATTGTAGTCACTCTTCTTGATAATCTTCTCCATTTCTTGTTTGAGGTGTCCAGAACTCCTTGATACTTCGGATGAGCAGATGAGTCATGGTTCTTTCCTCTAGCTTGGGGAATGGGTTGAAGAGTGGAATGCGAGTGAGTCGCAGTGTCCTTTGGAGAGAGATTGGAGAAAAACCTTTCTGCTCGGTCACTTACTTGATCCGGATGTTGTCAATCGAATGGTAGCTTCAACTGTAAGATCTTCAATGGTCGGTCTTGCTTGACGCCATGATAGTAAACATCGCTCCATAATTCCAAGGATAGTTTGTCGGAGGAATATGACCGGTCTTGGAGAAGTAATGATGAGGTGCCACTTTAGTGTGTGATCGAGAGAAAATCCTTTAGTGTTAACATCAGATAGCTTCGAGAAATCGTCACCCCATCCGGTCACTTTAACATCTTCAATAGGAATCTTGTAGCTCGTGAATGTGTACTTCACCATGTAACTTTCCACTTGGCTGCCCCAAGGTATCCCACACGATGCCGGCAAGGCCGCTCTTCGGATAGACATATCTTCACCAGCCGCACATGTGGTTTTAGAAATAGTATCTCACGGCTATCCACCATGCACGAACATGTCTTCACCAAGCACAACCATCGTGCGTATGGGCACCAACGACAATTCTCTAGGCATCCGGATCGACAACGGCTTGTAGCAAATTCTTCAATAGCCATCGAGGAATGGTCGGTCATCTATGTTGAAAACATAGGTATCTTCTCCAACAACATTGGAACTCTTGTCATGGTTAGGCATAGGTGCGTTGATCACTGGGTCTCACCGGGTCAAACTCAATCGCTTAGCTTCAATCATGTCTTGAATCTTGTTCTTCGAGCCCAACAGCTGTTGTCGTGTCTGGTGTTGGAGTGGTGCACACTTAGCATTAGGATTGTATCTCGGAGAGGAAGTGTTGATATTTTGAGGAGGATCCTCAAGGTTACGCTCGCTTTCAACATGTGTTGCAAGGCTTGCGACAAAGGCATGTTGATTCCGAATCTTCGTGGCGCTCGCTACGCTGCCGTTCACCGAGGTCGCGGTCGATGCAGGATCGAGATCACGATCGCCCCACCGATTGAAAGACGGTCGGTCTTGGCTCGACTTTTCGACCATACACAACATTAGTCTCTTTCTTACCACCCAAATATCTCTTCGCAAGATTCAAGATGTCTCTATCTGAATCTTTCCACTTTGATACCACCTCAACACGCTCGGCCAATATCAATTCGTGAATCCGCGGAAGATTTTCCAATCATATGATTGAAGAACGGCTGCGTGTTCCCATAAACATATCAACCAACTCCCTATTGGACAAGGGTGGTGAACTCACCGCTAAATCTCTCCATTTTGAGCATACTCCTTAAACTCTCATCACGACCCATAGACATGCTTCGTAGTTGCATGCAAGTGGGTGTCAATTCAAAGATTGTACCATATCGCTTGTAGCATCTAAGTCACTCCAAGTACTGGATACGGTCATTCTCTAGTCGATAGTACCATTCCAATTGAGTTCGGACAAACTCTCTTGAAAATAGTGCATCCACAACTTTCTATCATCAGTGTGGGGATTGATCTTCTGAACATAGGACTTCAAATGTAGCTTCGGACAAGATATACCATCATATTTGACAAAATTCGGAACTTTGAACTTGGGAGGAATCACCACACCGGGACAAGACTCGATCATCAAAATTCACCGATCTTCAGTTTTCCACAAGATTCAGACGGTCTTCAAGTCGTACTTGTCATCTTCATCGAGTAATCGCTATGGTCGAGCGATCTCTCCTCCTTCTTAGGCTCACGCTGTCATCTTCACCCTCGACACCTCATTCTTGACACTTCCTTCATGAGCTCTATCCGACGACCTCTTAGGACCACCTTTGTAGCGTCGCCCATGTTGAGAAGACCAACAACCTTCTTTTTCGTTGATGAGCTTCTTCGATCTTCTTGGCCTTGACCAACCGGTGAACATCTATTGAACCGAGCATTCCATCGAGATCTTTAACGACTGTTCAAGAGCCATTTTCGCTAAAATAAATAGCGAGCAAATGAAAACCAATCTTCAATGTACCTGATGATCAATGTTATGATGATATGCAATGTTTATGCGAATGCAATGCAATGTTTTCAAGGACCTTAGAGATTTAAATTTGTTAAACAAGCACGAACAAACATTTATTAGTTCTCTTTTATTAATTTTCTTTTAAGTACAAAAGATAGTTCAAAACAATAAAAGAAAACATATAAATCCTAAAGCTCTAAGTCTCCCATGGGCGCTTCCTCTGGTGCCGAGGTAGGCATTGATGTTCCTCCTCGTGAAGTAGCTTTGTCAACTCTAGTACCTTCTTCTCGCTTGCATAACACCGAGCTTCAAAGGTATCCCTTCTTCTTTGTATCCAAGATCTCTTCAAGTCTTCAAAATCAGAGGCATGTCGGGATGGAGAACAAGATAGATTCGGCCCTATAGCAACAGTTCCATAATTACGGTAAACAGTACGAATGGCATCATGAGGTTTTGATCTCGAGCCTCACCCATTCGAGGTAAGGTTCCCAAGGAATGGAGTTCGTGCCCCAAAGTCTTGGTATCGCCTTCTTACCATGCCCCAAGCGTGTATAAACCTTCGCTTGTAATTCGAGATCGTGATTGTAGTCAAACACAATATCTTGGAGAAGCATATCATGTGGGCCATCTCTTCAAAAAACCAAACCGACGTAAAGCTAGAAGGTTGTAAGTAATACCTCCCTTATACCAAGTAGTGGTACATTAGGGAATTCTCCACAACATCGAAGGTGAAATCTTTTGAGAGAAAAGATTCCAACGAATATCCGAATGAGAGAGTGACATTAACCTTTGAGACCATCTCAACCTTTGTTCATTCTTCAAAACTCGATGGAGGAAGGTGAAATAAACCACCCGAAAGTAACGGTATACAACACATGAGAGTTCCTTGTCTCTTAGTAGTAGAGTGTGAGAGAATAGAATGTCTCCAAGGTAGGCATAGGATTGCGGTAAGAAACAACTTGATGGCGTTGACATCTATGAATTGAGTCCGAGTTAGAATAGAACCAAACCATAGATTAAGGCCACAATGTCTTCGAATGCATGGAAACTCATAACTTTGAGGAATTCTTTCTTAATCAGAACTTAGCAAGTAAACCCTTAACTCCGCCGTTTCCCAATTGGCTTATGTCCGAGCGCTTAAGATGGGCGGATGCGATGTCTTCGTGATTAGGAACCTTTTCTAGACCGTGAATGGCATTTGGTCAAGAATAGATATCCCAAGTAGTTTAGAGAACTCTTCCAAAGTAGGAACCAACCGATAACTGGGAATATAAAGCAATGGTGTTTCGGATCAAGAATCGAATAGACATGCATCATATCTTCTTCAAAACCGAGATAACCAAGTCAAGTAGATAACCATGTCTTTTAATGAATCGAGCATGGTCGGAATTCTCGAAACCAATTCCTTGAAATGAGAAGGTATACCCATCAAGTTGATTCGATAGTCTTTCTAGAAGCCATAATCCTCACAAAAAGAGCAAAGATAAATCCCTAGGTCCTTGAAATGGTTAGAAATGATATGCAATGCAAATGATGTCATGATGTCATGTTTAGCACACACAAACACCACACAATGAGCCTAGGTTTAAGGCTTGTATGAGGTATAGGTGATTACCCCACCAAAAGTTTGAGTTGGTTCATCCTCCCCATAATAGTAACCGTTCTAGGAATCTCATATCATTGATCTTCTCGAGGCGTTTATTTCAATACGACTACCAAGTGGTCGACCAAAATATCCCAAAAGTCCGATCTTAATGAGCGTAGCATCGAGTATCAACCAACCTCGGTCTACACCAAAGCCGACCATCTCACTACCTTCTAATGGCCAAGATGGGTCAATTAAGGTTCTAAAAGTTTAGTTAGTGCTTGATGACACCACGCAGAAGCCAAATACTATCCGCAACTTGGAAATGAAGAGTATCAGGACATCCAAAGTGTCACACTAACGTAGCCATCATGTTGACCGTTTCGATATACGTCTAACGATCGCGACGATTTACTACTACTTACCTAAAAGGAAACCCGGATCCGGGTGTAGGATCCCCCAACAATATAATACCCAAGCAACCCTTAAAGATAAAGCAAGCAAGTCAAACAAAAAGCAATAAAGGTGATCTAGAAATCCTTAAGGCATTCTCTCTTTTTAGGGTGTATCCCCAGCAGAGTCGCCAGTTCTGTAACACGGTGAACTGACTTTGTAGGTTTTTGTATCGCAAATGTGCGGATAGCAAGAGTCGCCACCGACTTTTCTTTTATCCAATTAAGGGAAGGTAAAAAGTACAGAAAAGACCTTCGTTAGATTCTGAGTAAGGGAGAAGGTTATGAAAAGGGAAGGTATTAGCACCCCTTTCCATCCGTAGTTATCACTTTGTTGCTCTTAGATCACTTTAAAATTGGCTTTCGTGTGTTTGACAAAATGTTTTGAAAAGGCATTTCGCTTGACTTTGTAATGATTCATGTAGGAATGTATACAAAGTGTTCGGAAATGTTTTGTTTGAAAAGAGTTTGAACTTTGACAAAAGTGTGAGGTGTGAAAAGTATTTTGATAGAGCAAGCAACTAAAAGTCTTATTACCTACTCAGAATTGGTCGTTTTGTTATTTACGCCTTTAGAATAGCGCTATCCATACCATTAGTTGGTAGGTAACCTATTCATTGGATGTGCTGGACATTCAAGGGACATCGGATGGTCATAGAAAGCAACTTGTAGGAAGTATCCTAGCACATTCGGCGGACTATCATCATTTTTCTAGGCGACAATCGAGGGTCAAGATCATGTATCGGAGGCGACATCGTGGGTCTAATGATCTTTGTATCGAAGGGACTATGATGATTTGTTTTGAAGGCAACGTGCTAGAATACCTCTACGCTCGAGGGACTCGACCATTTGAATTGTAAAGGCAACGAATTACCCAAGGGTGCATGTGTGAGAGAAGTGTCAAATCAGATATTTTATCTTGAAGATTAGTGTGAGCTATGTCCAATTATTATCTTGCCATACACGCCTAATTACTAGCAATTGATAAGTGTGAGATGGAAAGTAAATGCGGAATGTAAAAGTGGAAAGATAATTGCTCGATGGTTGAAAATCTGTATTGGACAAAAGTCAACTATGGTCAACATACAGTCAAACTTCATAATTTTTGGTCAACATCCTCATTTTGAAGTTACATACATCATTTGATCAAGGGTTGATCATGATTCATCAAGAAAACTCAAGATTTGCCCAAAAGTCAAACTTTCTAAATTAGGTTTCTAGATGAAAAGTCAACCGAACTTTGACCGATCATAACTTTCTCATACTTTCTCGTAAATTTTCCACCACCTCTTGTTTTGAAGGAAATTCAATTTCTACAACTTCATGTCTCACAAGAATGTCCAAAAATGCTTCATTTGAGAGGTATAGCTCAAAACATTAGTGTCATTTTCAAAGTCAACAAAAGTCAACTTTTGTTTTGAAGATATATTGAGCATGGTAACTCCAAATGAGATGAGACCAAAGACATTGGTTAGAGGACTCTTAGAGCTTAAAAGTCCAAGAACACTCAAAAATGTGGAAAATTGAGCAAGTTACACCATCCACAAGTTGGGCAATTTTGGAAGAATGCACAAAGAGAGATACTTCAAAAAATCAAATCTTTTGCAAATGGGCCTACTTTTTCTTCATCCTAACTTGTTCCTCAAGCAATTAGGAGTGTCCAAGCCCAAAGCCACGAATTTTTGATTTATTTTTCTATTTAATTTGTAATTTATTCATTTAAATGCAAATTAAATCTTAAAATAAATTATAAAATTGAAATTAATGGCAAAGATTGATTTTATTCTTTCCTTAAGGTCCAATTAACTCACAAATGCCAAGAATTCGAAATTGGAGCAAGAAAGGCAAGATTGGATTGAAATTGATCAAGCTTTGAAGATTTGATTTTCATGGAAATATCAAATTTGATTTCCATTGAATATTGATTGATTCTTTCCAAATTCAATCCCAAATCCATCCAGTATAAATACATGATGCATACCTATCAAGAAAGAACGGAAAAATTGCCCTAAGAACCCTAAAAAAATTTCAAAGAAACTTGAGAAAAAAGCAATTTCGAATTCTGTTTTGCAGGCCAATTCAAGGAGTTTTGAGGATTGAATAAGCATCCTCAAGGTCCCGTGAAGCTATTCCAATCATCCCCACGCTGAAACGTCCAGAATCGCCCCAGCTAAGTCACGGTTTGTATCAACATAACTCAAATCGAATCCATACATACCCATGATTAATGTGTTTTGATTGCATATTTGTGTTGCTAATGATGTTTCTAAGTCGCATAGTTTGATTTGAGTTTCGTGGCAAGAATCAGATGCCATGGTTAGGGTTTCGTGCGCTTTAGGGTTTCACAAAATAGGAAAAATTGGACCATGACCTATACCAATGCATTCGAATGATCTCGTGAATCGAACCACGCTCGTAGAATTTATTTATATTATGTGTGCTTGCTTTTGATTTTGTTGGTCTCAGAAGGCCGAGCAATGGCCGACGCTAGCTTTCAAAAATTCAAATGAGAACGATGAAGTTCTTGGCGCGGAGACGGCAATGGAAGGACGACGTGTTGTAATCCACTCGCCCATTTTCAAACACGCTGCACACATGGCGGTGGTTAAGACGTCAATGCATAGATGCTCTGTGGTCATGAGTTCGATCCTCACCGCACCGATTTGGTTTTTTTTTACAAACTTGCATATTTTCATATATTTTCATATTTCCTTTATTTTAATATTTTACATATCATTTAAATTGTTTTCATAATTTTATTTCTGCATTAAAAATTACCAAAACATTTTTTTCTTTTACATTATTTTCTAAAAACTTTATTTAATTTAATAAATTAAAAATATAATTTTGCATGCATATTTGTTTTATTTTTATTTTAGCATTTAAATCTTATTAATTGCATTTTAATTATTAAATCTTTTCCAAAAAATCCCAAAAAATTATTTTAATATATTTATCATATTTCCAGCATATATTAATTTTCTCATATTAAAATTTGCATTTTTCTAACATTTTTTCTCTTGTTCAATTCATATTGCATTTCGATTTTCTTATTCTTTCACAGTCGTTCGATTCTGACGCTTTTTATCGCTTTATTTTCCAATAATGTAATTGCTCATGGGTTGTAATAGTTTAATCTAGGCTTTCATTTTCCGCAAGTTTAAATTATGTATCTGCCCCAAATCCATGTAATAGCGTAGGTTTATCTTTCCGCACCTTTACATTCCGCATTTTACTTTCCGCACCCTTATCAATTGCTAGTAATTAGGCGTATGGCAAGATAATAATTGGACATAGCTCACACTAATCTTCAAGATAAAATATCCGAATTTGACACACTTCTCTCACACATGCACCCCTTAGGGTAATTCTCTCTCGATGCCTTTCGATTTCAAATGGTCATGTCCTCGAACGTAGAGGTATTCTAGCACCGCTGCCTTCAAAACAAATCATCATAGTCCCTTCGATACAAAGATCATAAGACCCACGATGTCGCCTCCAATACATGATCTTGACCTCGATTGTCGCCACTTAAAAATGATGATAGTCCTTCGAATGTGCTAGGATACTTCCTACAAGTTGCCTTCTATGACCATCCGTCCCTTCGAATGTCCCGCTTACATCCAACGAATGGAGCTACCTACTAACTAATGGTATGGCTAGCGCTATTCTAAAGGAATGTAGAAGTACAACAAAACGACCAATTCTGAGTGGGTAAATAAGTCTTTTAGTTGCTCGCCTATCAAATGCTTTTCACACCATACACTTTTTTTAAAGTTCAAATTCTTTTCAAAACAAACATTTCCGAACACTTTGTATACACTCCTACATGAGTCATTACAAAGTCAAAGCAAAATGCCTTTTCAAAACATTTTTGTCAAACACATGTAAAGCAATTTTAAAAGTGATCTAGAGCAACTAAGAGCCGAGATAACTACGGATGGAAAGGGGTGCTAATACCTTCCCTTTTCATAACCATTCTCCCGAACTCGTAATCTAACGAAGGTCTTTTTTCTTACTTTTACCTTCCTTAATTGGATAAAAATAAAAGTCGGTGGCGACTTTGCTATCCGCACATTTGGATACAAAATCCTACAAAGTCGCTTCACCGTATCACGTAACCTGGCGACTCACTGGGAAACACCCTTAAAAGAGAGAATTGCCTTAGGGATTTCTAGATAACCTTAATGCTTTTGTTTGAATTGTATGCTTTATCTTTAAGGGTTGCTTGGTATTATATTGTTGGGATCCTACACCGATCCGGTTTCTTTTAGTAGCATTAGATCATCGCGACCGCAGACGATAACTACGCGTCAACATGATGGCTACGTTAGCGTGACACTTTGGTTGTCCCGATACTTTCATTCCCAAGTTGAAGATAGTATTTGGCTTCAAGTGGTGTCATCAAGCGCTAACTAAACTTTTAGAACCTTAATTGACCCATCTTGGCCATTAGAAGGTAGTGAGATGGCCGGTTTGTGTAGACCGAGGTTGGTTGATACTGATGCTACGCTCATCGAGATTAGACTTTGGGACATTTTCGATCGACCACTTGGCCGTCAGATTGAAATAAGCGCCACGAGGAAGATCCGTGATATGAGATTCCTAGAACCCTGTTACTATTATAGGACAGATGAACCAACTCAAACTTTTGTGGGTAATCACCTATACCTCATGCAAGCCTTAAACCTAGGCTCATTGTGTGAATTGCTTGTGTGCTAAACATGACATCATGACATCATTTGCATTGCATATCATTTCTAACTATTTCAAGGACCTAGGATTTATCTTTGCCTGCTTTGTAGGGATTATGGCTTCTAGAAAGACTATCCGAATCAACTTCATGGGTATCCCTTCTCAACTCAAAGAATTGGTTTCGTAAATTCCGACCATGCTCAGCTCATCAAAAGACATGGTTATCTACTTGATTTGGTTATCTCCTTTGAAGAAGATATGATGCATGTCCTATTCCAGCTTCTTTGATCCAAACACCATTGCTTTACATTTCAGATTATCGCTTGGTTCCTACCAGAAGAGTTCTCTAAGCTACTGGGATACCTATTCTACCAAATGCCATTCACCGGGTTTGAAAAGGTTCCTAAGTTCAAGACATCGATCCGCCTTACATCTTAAGCGCCGACATTGAAGCCAATTGGGAAACTAGAAGTGGAGTTAAGGGTTTACTTTCCAAGTTCCTAATTAAGAAAGCCCGAGAATTCCTCAAAGTTATGAGTTTCCATGCATTTGAAAACATTGTGGCCTTGCTAATTTATGGTTTGGTTCTATTCCCTAACTCGATCAATTCATAGATGTCAATGCCATCAAGTTGTTCCTTCCCGCAATCCAAAGTGCCTACTTTACTTGGAGACATCCTACATTCTCCACACTGCACTACTAAGAGACAAGGAACCTCATGTGTTGTGTCCTTACTTCAAGGTGGTTTATTTCGCACCTTCCTCCATCGTTTTGAAGAATGAACAAAGGTTGAGATGGTCTCAAAGGTTGATGTCACCTCTCATTCCGATATCCGTTGAATCTTTTCTCTCAAAAGGACTTCACCTTCATCGAGCGCCAGGAGAATTCCCAATGTACCACTACTTGGTATAAGGGAGGTATTACTTACAACCCTTCCTTAGCTCTACGTCATTTGGTTTTGCTCAAGAGATGGTCACATGATATGCTTCTCCAAGATGTTGTGTTCGACTACAATCACGATCTCCGCATTACCGACGAAGGTTCATACATGCTTGGGGCATGGTAAAGAAGATCGATACTAAGACTTTGGGGCACCAACTCCATTCCTTGGGAACCTTACTCAAATGGGTGCGAGCTCGAGCTCAAAACCTCATGATGCCATTCACTGCTTACCAAGAATTATGGAACTCTGTAGGTGACGACTTATTGCTCTCCATCCCGACATGCCTACCGATTTTGAAGACTTGAAGAGATCCCGATTCAACTAAAAGAAGAAAGGATACCTTAGCTTTTGCTATGCAAGTAGAAGAAAGTTCTAGAGTTGACAAAGCTACTTCACGAGGAGCGAAACATCAACGCTATACATCGGCACCAAGAGGAAGCCCATGGGAGACTTAGAGCTTTAGGATGTTTATGTTTTCTTTTATTGTTTTGAACTATCTCTTGTACTTAAAAAAAAAAAAAGAATAATGAGAAGTACTAATAAATGTTTGTTCATTGCTTGTTTAACAAATTTAAATCTCTTAGGTCCTTGAAAACATTGCATTGCATTCGATAAACATCGCATAGCATAGCATAACATTGCATCACGTGTACATTGAGATTGGTTTTCTCATTTGCTCGCTATTTATTTTAGCGTAAATGGCTTTGAACAGATCACAAAGATCTCCAAGCTCGAATGCCTGGCCAGCAGATGTTCACCAACTTGGTCCAAGGCCAAGAAGATCCAAGAAGCTCATCAACAAGAAGAAGAAGGTTGTTGGTCTCCTCAACATGGGTAGACGCTTCAAAGGAGGTCCTAAAGTGGTCACCGATTGAGCTCTCTCAAGGAAGTGTCCATACCGAGGGGAGTACCAGGGTGATGAAGGTGAGCAGCGTGAGCCAAAGAAAGGAGGAGAGGATCATTCGATTATGGCCACTGAGGAAGATGACAAGTACAAGCAACTTGAAGATCGCCTAATGTCTGGAAAACCAAGATGTCCGGCCGAACTTTGATGATCCGAGTCTTGTTCTCGTGTCAGTGATTCCTCCCAAGTTCAAAGTTCCTACTTTTGCCAAGTATGATGGATGTCTTGCCCTAAGTGCATTTGAAGTCCTATGTCCGTAAGATCAATCCTCACATCGATGTAAAGTCAGGATGCACTATTTTCAAGAGAGTTTGTCCTAACCCGCTTGGAATGGTACTATCACCAGAGAATGACCGATCCGACTGGAGTGATTTGGCTGATGCTTTCTGCACAATATGAGTACAATGTTGAATTGACACCCACCGCATGCAACTACAAAGCATGTCTATGGGTCGTGACGAGAAGTTCAAGGAGTATGCTCGAAATGGAGAGATCTAGCAGTGAGTTCAACCACCCTTGTCCAATAGGAGTTGGTTGATATGTTTATGGGAACACCGACAGTCTGCTTCTTCAATCATCCGATTGAAATTCTTCATCCGGATTCACCGAGTGATATTGACAAAGCGAGCGATGAAGTCGGTATCAAGAGGGAAGATTCATGTAGTCATCTTCAAATGTCTAAGAGATCTTTGGTGCTAAGAAAGAAGCCAATGTCAGTATGGTCGTAAAAGCCGAGCCAAGACCGACCATGCTCAACTGTGGGGGCCAGGATCTCCAATCCTACATCAAGACAACCTCGCAGACAACGCTTAACTAAAACGCCACGAAGACAGCATTTAAGATCAACATGCCATTGTCGCAAGCCTTGCAACACATGTTGAAAGCAGAGCGATTACCTGAGGGATCCTCCTCGAATGTCAACACTTCCTCTCTAAATACAATCCTAATGCTAAGTGTGCTTACCATTCCATAAGCCCTGGCACGATAATCGACAATTGTTGGGCTCAAGAACAAGATTCAAGATATGATCAAGCTAAGGGATTGAATTTGATCCTCCGCTGAGACCAATGTGATCAACGCGCCTATGCCTAACCATGACAAGAGTTCCAATGTGTTGGTGACGATACTTATGTTTTCAACATAGATGACTTGACCATTCCTCCGATGATCGTAAGAAGAATTTGTTGCAAGCTGTCAATCCAGATGCCCAGAGGATTGTCTGGTGCCCATCTCGCACCGATGGTTGTGCTTGGTTGAAGAAGACGGTTCAGGCATGATGGATAACCGTGAGATACTATTTCAAACCACCTGTGTAATGTGAAGAAATGTCTAAGTTGAAGATTGACAATGCGAACTAAACTGCACTATCGTGTGGGATACCTTGGGGCAGCCAAGTGGAAAATATGATTACATGGTGAAGTACACCGTCCCGATAGTTACAAGATTCCTATTGAAGATGTTAAAGCGACCGGATGGGGTGACGATTTCGTAAGACTATGCCGATGTTAACACAATAAATTTCCTCTCACTGATCTCGGCCTAGAGTGGCACCTCTCATTATCACTTCTCCAAGACCTGCTCCATATTCCTCCGACAAAGCTATCCTTGGAACTATGGAGCTGATGTTTACTATCATGGCGTCAAGCAAGACCCTCCGATCATTGAAGATCTTACCGCTGAAGCTACCATTCCCGACATTGACAACATCACCGGATCCAAGAAGGTGACCGTAACCAAGGGTATTCTCTCCGAGATCTCTCCTCCAAAGACATCACTCCACTCGCATTCGACCTACTCAATCAATATCCCACTGAGGGAAAGAACCAAGACTCATCCCGCCTCAAAGTACCAAAGGAAGTTATCAAGACACCTCCAAACAAGAAATGGAGGAAATTTCAAGATTATCAAGAAGAGTGACTACAATGTTGTGGAACAGCTAGGATGGACCATCCAAAATTTCCATGCTCGCTTTGCTCTCAGGCTCCGAGGCTCATGCTAATGCCTTGTGAAGTTTCAAGAATGCTCACGCACCGCAAGACACTACCACCACCGTTCAAGTTTGTATTGCTAGCCTGGGCCAACAATGGCCTAGGCTTCTCCGATGCCGATTTAACTCTTCCGGAAAGAACATAACAAGGCCTTGCACATCTCCGTTGAATGCAAGGGCTATTCTGTCTCATGTTTTGCTGATACCTGCTCGCTCAATATCCCATCAAGACCGCTTTTGATCGGCTTGATGTCGAAGGGTTGGTTCTCGAGACCCAAAGGACATTATTGTGAGAGCTTTTGATGGTTCTAAGCAACAAGATTGAGAGCTCCTTATGCAAGTAAAGTCGGTTCCCGACTTTGACTCCACCTCTTTGTCATGGACATCCGTCCACTTATTCTTGCTTACTTGGACGCTCTTGATACAGGGTAAGGTCATACTTACCTTGCATCAAAATCAAGTACCGTGAAAGGGAAGGTTGACAAGATATGGTGAAGAAGAGTATATGGTTAGTCATCTACCATTCCGCTATCTCGAGATGGAGGGTGAATTCTTCGAGACTCCTTGTCGCTGAAACAATACCGTAGTCGTGCCTGCTGACTCTCCACTACCCCAAGATGCTAAAGTTCCACTAGGATGGCCTCATTGAAAGATGCTCAAGTCATTGAAGAAGGAAAGAGTACTATTTGGGGTCAGCCCCGATCTTCCTTTCAAATTTGACAAGATCGGTTTAGGCTTCACCATCAAGGGTCGAAGATGATACGCGAACGTGCGGCCAACTTCCTTCCGCATCACCGAGTGGAATCCATGCTATAAGACAACGACAATGACTTCGACATCGCAAGTGGATCTTCCCAACTCCACAATGAGCTCAAGAATTGGAAGATCAAGACGCTATACCAATCTCCTTTAGCCAGAGTAATTGCTTTTGTTTTGTTTTGCTTTTCGATTTCTTTATGTTTCAACAATAAACTTTGAAAGCTAGTGCCTTGCCCGGCATCATGGCTCGCTTGTGAGGGTTATTATCTGTTGTTCATGTATTTTCATTCAATAAATTCTGGACTTTGCATTCAATTGTTTGTTTTCTTTTTACTTTATCACCCCTTCAAAAAGCTATGTGTTTTTACACACACCCACGTGATACACCGCAATCCGAATCTCGCATAATGCCTATGCTAAATATGACTTCGATAATCCGATCTACCAAGTCAAGACGAAAGTGAGGAAGATTGTGAAGTGTGAGAACTTGCCAGATCATGCAAGAAGAGAGCGAGTTATACAGCCACACCAAGAGCAAGTCGAGGTTGTGAATTTGGGTACCGACGAAGATGTAAAAGAGATCAAGATAGGAGCGGGTCTTGAGATCGTTGTTAAAGAAAGGTTGGTTCAGATGCTACGAGACTATATTGAGGTTTTTGCTTGGTCATACGAAGACATGCCCTGTTTGGACATTGATATTGTGGTACACCGATCCGAAAAAGAAGGTTTTCTCCCAGGAAATGTAGGTCTGCCGACGCGCCCCGAGATGTCGAGAAAATCAAAGCCAAGTGAAGCGCTTCAACGCAGGTTTCTTAGTCACTTTCCATCAAGGTTGCTAATGTGGTACCCGCACTCTAAGAAGGAAGGTACGAATGTGTGTGGATTACGTAGAGATCCGAACAAAGCGAGTCCGAAAGACGATTTCCCACTTCCTCATATTGATGTTCGTTGACAATACCGCCAAAGATAAGTTTTTCCTTCATGGATGGTTTTTCCTACATAATCAGATTAAAATGGCTCCAAGACATGGAGAAGACTACTTTTGTTACACAAGGGGCACTTCGCTACAAGGTTATGCCGTCGGATCGAAGAACGCAGCGCCACTTATCGCTATGGTTACATTATTTCATGACATGATTCATCACGAGATAGAGGTCTACGTCGACGACATGATAGCTCGATCACAGACTAAAGAAGAACATCTTGATCATTTGCATAAACTGTTTGACAAATTGAAGAAGTACAGGCTGAGACTTAATCCTAACAAGTGCACCTTTGGAATCAGATCCGGAAAACTCCTAGGGTTTGTAGTCTGTGGAAAAGGTATTGAGGTTGACCCCGCCAAGGTTAGAGCCATTCAAGAGATGCCAGCGCCCCGCACCGAGAAGGAGGTCAGAGGTTTCTTGGGCCGATTGAACTACATTGCGTTCATTGCACACTAATCGCTACTTGTGAGCCAATCTTCAAGTTATTAAAGAAAGATCAAGTAGTGGAATGGAACGACGATTGCCGATCGCTTTTGACAAAATCAAGGAGTACCTTCGTAATCCTCCCTCGATGCCGTCAAGGAAGACCTCTTATCATGTACTGACAAGTTGTTAGAGAACTCAATGGGGTGTGTGGGGCAACATGACGAGTCCGTCGAAAAGAGCATGCAATATACTACCTTAGCAAAAGTTTACCGATCGTGAAACAAGATACTCGCAATTGAGAAAACTTGCAACGCTTTGGCTCACTGTCACGACTAAGACAAAGATATGTTGACCACACTACCTTGTTGATTTCAAGATGGATCCGATAAAATACATCTTTGAGAAACCATTTCTCCGAAGAATAGCAAGATGGCAAATGATCTTGACCGAATATGACATCCAAGACACTTCGTAAAGCGATCAAAGGAAGTGTAGTAGCGATCAATTGGCTCATCAAGCCAGATGACTATCACCCATGCATCAATTTCACTAAGATGTTTTACTAGTTACAGATTATGAAGAACTGTGCCCGCATTTAAGGACCTGAACAAGGATCCCGATGGACTATGGTTTTGATGGAGCCTCAAACGCACTTGGCAATGGCATTGGCGCCATCATTACATCCCCTACAAAGTGACATACCCTTTCACCGCCAGATTATGTTTCACACAACAACATGGCCGAGCACGGTTGCATCATGGGTCTTAAAGTCTATTGACTTAAGAATCAAGTTCTTACAAGTGTATGGAGACTCACTTTAGTGATCACCATATTATGGAGTGGGATACTAAGCATCCGAATCTCATTCCATATCGAGAGCATGTTCTCGAGTTTGATTCCCTACTCAAGAGATCACTTTCAATCATATTCCACGAGAAGAGAATCACTATGCACGCATTGGCTACTATGTCGCCTATGTTCAAGGTTAGATGGGACAACGAGGCCCCTGCATCATCATTGAGAAGTTTGACTAACCAGATTGTTGTGAGCGATACGTAAGAGAAACCTTGGTACTACGATGTGAAGAGGTATCTTGAGACTCGTGAATATTCGCAGGGCATATGTCAATGATAAGAAGTTCATGAGAAGATTCTGCCCAAATTCTTTCTCAAGAACGGCATCTTATACAAGCGCAACCACGACTTGTGCTTATCTACTGTAGACCGTAAAAGAATGCGTATCATGGAAGAGTTACACGGGCATTTTGAGAACAAAGTTACTATTGGTCCACCATGGAAGCCGATTGTCACCGCTATGCTCGGTCTTGTCACAAATGCGACGATACCGACAGAGTGCACGTACCTCCAAGACTCGGATGTTTTAACTTCTCCTTGGCCTTTGCAATGTGGGGCATTGACATGATTGGAGAAATTAAGCCCACGGCTTCCAATGGACATCGCTTCATCCTTGTAGCAATCGATTATTTACCAAGTGGGTAGCAATCAGTATGCATCTCATACCAAGAATGTCAGGGCTCGATTTATCAAACATAATCTTATCCGTCGATATGGCATTCCCGAAGGATTATCACAGATAACGGTTCCAATCTCAACAACAAGATGATCACCGAACTCGCACGCAGCTCAAGATCAAGCATCACACCATCTCCTTACGGCCTAAGATGAATGGCGTGGAAGCCGCCAATAAGAACATTAAGAAGATTATACAAGATGAAGGACTTACAAAGATTGGCATGAGATGTTACCATTTGCTCTTCATGGTTATCGACTTCAAAGACGAACATCAACAGGGCAACCCTTCTCTTGATAATGGATGGAAGCCCTTACCCATCGAGGTTCGATACCTCAACCGTAGTCCTCCAGACGCAGAGTTAGGAGACGACTGGGTTGCATCGCCTTGACCAGATTAACTTGATTGATGAGAAACGACTCTCCATCCGCCATGGATGATTTATCAAGCGAATGATCAAAGCATTTAACAAGAAGGTCAAACACCGAGTCTACCAAGTCGGTGATCTAGTAGTCAAGCGCATCATTCTTCCACAAGGTAATCCTGGGGCAAATGGACTCCCACCTACGAGGGACCGCTGTAATCAAGACAGATTTTCGGCGGAGCTATGATACTTAGCACCATGGATGGTGAAGACTTCACACCCTCGTGAACGCAGACATAGTCAAAAAATACTACGATAAAGAGACCCGCTAGGTCGACGAACCTAGGCAAAAATAGAGATCTCATAACCAAAAGGTTCGGGCAAAATTAAGGATATATACAAAACATGTACACCCGCAAGTCGAAAACTCGAAAAGGCGGTTGGGCAAAAAGGGTATCCCTTGAGATCGAAACCCGAAAAGCGGTCTAGGCAAAAGTTAGATTTAAGCGCACGACTATGTCTCTTTCAAATCACCGCCTGCACTACTATTAGCATTCAAGGTTCAAATGGCGAAGATCACCACTCACTTTCAATACAAAGAAGGAGATGAGATAGTTAAAATATATGAGTACTAGCATAGTTGGAACTTAACGAGATTGTTTCGCATAGCTTTTACCTTTCTTGTGTACAAACTACTTGGCCATACGCCACCTTTCAAATAAACGCAAAATTCTTTCTCTTTACAATTTCCATTGTTGTTATTTCAATAAGTCCAACGCTTGTTTTGAATGATTATATGCATTTGACAATAAGAATCTAATCACAAACATACTAAAAGTGAACATTCAAAAGTACTTACTACAGTTCCAGAATCGGGATGACGACGAAAGTCACAAATAGTTCCCAGAGCATAAAGGTGTCACCACAACACACCTTCCCCAAATGAGTATATGTTAATCCGCAAAGATTCCACTCAACCGAGCAACGTTACATCGCCTCCAAGAACACTTCATCCCTGGATCTTTCTCAATCCTTCCCCTTCTCCCAGCAGCGTTATCCGGACCCAAGACTTGGTCAGATAGTGCATCGGAGGAAACTTACACCTTTTATTCCACAGCCAGAGGTTACAATGGACTCCAGACTCTTCTAGCCCGGTCTCTCAAAGAACCATCAAATGCTCACCAATGAGATCTACACTGAATCCCAAGAGAGCCTCCTAAATTTCCTCAGCATGATCTACATACAAGGTCCCCAACGGATCGCCTCCCAGATTCTCCTCAACAACGTCTAGGCCTAAGACTTGGTCAGATAGTGCATCGGAGGAATCCAGGATATCTTTCTTCTCCTTCAAAAGCAGGGACTTCCACCTACACAACTCCCCAAGCAGGAGTCAGAAATCCTCAAACAGAGCATCCGCATCTTCTTCAAGATGGATATGTTTTGAAATATCACAACACCTATCATTCATACATTTCTCATAAAGTCATAATTCATGCATATGCTATTCATACACATTGTCATGCATCACACTTTGCATAAAACTAACGAATGTTCTATCAAAGTTTCTCTTGTTTTCCAAAATGTAATACTACTGACGCAAACAGTCCAGATGAAGCCCCGAGCCGACGGAAAACTATCTCAAAGACCGCCTCCGCAAACAGGTCCAGGATTAAGCCCGAGCCGACGGGAAAACTATCCGAAATACCGCCTCCGACGACTGGTCCAGGATTAAGCGCCGAACCGACGGGAAAACTATCCGAAAGACCGCCTCCGGTTATCCTCCGATAACAGGCAATGGATCAAACACCCGATGCACAACAGGGAAGCTATCCACATTTTTGCCAACTACAATCTCCCTCAGAGTAATCGACACGAAGATTTATTCGACAAAGAACTACGTAGTCTAGCATACGACTCTGCCGTTCTGATGGCATCTTAAGCCCATCTCACCACTTATCAACATTTCTTCACTTTCGTAATGCCGCATATGGTTAAAAATCATACAAACCAATAACCTCATTCAAAGTGAACACGAAGTCTAACGACGACTCCTCCTGTGGCATTTTAAGCCCATCTCCTCTCCGCTCCAGAACATCTCATGAGTCTAACATACGACTCACTCCCCAAAGATCGACCTTTCTAGATGGCATCTTAAGCCCATCTCCGCAATTCTCCCTATTAACAACCTCGAGTCTAGCTGACGACTAGTTCCCCAAGAAGCCTCCAACTTCTCCAAATGGCATCCGAAGCCCATTCCCGCATCATCCACCAACAATGAGTGCAAATTTGTGTATTTTGTCAATCATCTTCTACCTTCGTGTCGAAGACAAGCATGTCAATCTAACCTTCCAAGACAAGAAGATTGAACAGGCAGCTGTCATACCCCAAAATTTGCCCTCCATCTACTCAAAAGATTTCATGCATCCATACTCAAGGATTCTCAAGAGTCGATCGACAAACTCTCTCCTAGACAATCAACCCAAACTAGGGTTTGTATCTCTCAAGTCAAGATGGATTTCAACATCTCCAATGGCCTTCATGCCTCCTCATATGCTTCAAAGATTCTCCATGTCAAGTTTCAAGCTTCACAAGTCAAGTTTCCTCGCATAATGCCGATGGTCAAAATCGTGTATTGGACAAAAAGTCAACTATGGTCAACATACAACAAACTTCATAATTTTGGTCAACATCCTCATTTTGAAGTTACATACATCATTTGATCAAGGGTTGATCATGATTCATCAAGAAAACTCAAGATTTGCCCAAAAGTCAAACTTTCTAAATTAGGGTTTCTAGATGAAAAGTCAACTCGAACTTTGACCGATCATAACTTTCTCATACTTTCTAAATTTTTCCACCACCTCTTGTTTTGAAGGAAATTCAATTTCTACAACTTCATGTCTCACAAGAATGTCCAAAAATGCTTCATTTGAGAGGTATAGCTCAAAACATTACAGTCATTTTCAAAGTCAACAAAAAGTCAACTTTTTGTTTTGAAGATATATTGAGCATGGTAACTCCAAATGAGATGAGACCAAAGACATTGGTTAGAGGACTCTTAGAGCTTTCTAAAAAGTCCAAGAACACTCAAAAATGTGGAAAATTGAGCAAGTTACACCATCACAAGTTGGGCAATTTTGGAAGAATGCACAAAGAGAGATACTTCAAAAAATCAAATCTTTTGCAAATGGGCCTACTTTTTCTTCATCCTAACTTGTTCCTCAAGCAATTAGGAGTGTCCAAGCCCAAAGCCACGAATTTTTGATTTATTTTTCTATTTAATTTGTAATTTATTCATTTAAATGCAAATTAAATCTTAAAATAAATTATAAAATTGAAATTAATGGCAAAGATTGATTTTATTCTTTCCTTAAGGTCCAATTAACTCACAAATGCCAAGAATTCGAAATTGGAGCAAGAAAGGCAAGATTGGATTGAAATTGATCAAGCTTTGAAGATTTGATTTTCATGGAAATATCAAATTTGATTTCCATTGAATATTGATTGATTCTTTCCAAATTCAATCCCAAATCCATCCAGTATAAATACATGATGCATACCTATCAAGAAAGAACGGAAAAATTGCCCTAAGAACCCTAAAAAAATTTCAAAAAACTTGAGAAAAAGCAATTTCGATTGCTTACAGCCAATTCAAGGAGTTTTGAGGATGAATAAGCATCCTCAAGGTCCCGTAAGCTATTCCAATCATCCCCACGCTGAAACGCCCGTAATCGCCCTAGCTAAGTCACGGTTTGTATCAACATAACTCAAATCGAATCCATACATACACCATGATTAATGTGTTTTGATTGCATATTTGTGTTAATGATGTTTCTAAGTCAGATAGTTTGATTTGAGTTTCGTGGCAAGAATCACGAGATGCCATGGTTGGGTTTCGTGCTTTAGGGTTTCACAAAAGGAAAATTGGACCATGAGACCTATACCAATGCATTCGAATGATCTCGTGAATCGAACCATGCCTGTAGAATTTATTTATATTATGTGTGCTTGCTTTTGATTTTGTTGGTCTCAGAGCCGAGCAATGGCCGACGCTAGCTTTCAAAAATTCAAATGAGAACGATGAAGTTCTTGGCGCGAGAGAAGCAATGGAAGGACGACGCTGTTGTAATCCACTGCCCAGCTTTCAAACACGCTTGCACATGGCGTGGTGGTTAAGACGCTCACCGTGCATAGATGCTCTGTGGTCATGAGTTCGATCCTCACCGCACCGGACGGTTTTTTCTTTTACAAACTTGCATATTTTCATATTATTTTCATATTTCCTTTATTTTAATATTTTACATATATTTAAATTGTTTTCATAATTTTATTTCGCATTAAAAATTACCAAAACATTTTTCTTTTTACATTATTTTCTAAAAACCTTTATTTAATTTAATAAATTAAAATATAATTTTGCATGCATATTTGTTTTATTTTTATTTTAGCATTTAAATCATTATTAATTGCATTTTAATTATTAAATCTTTTCCAAAAATCCCAAAAATTATTTTAATATATTTATCATATTTCCAGCATATATTAATTTTCTCATATTAAAATTTGCATTTTTCTAACATTTTTCTTGTTCAATTCATATTGCATTTCCCGATTTTCTTATTCTTTCACTGTTGTCTGATTCTGACGTTTTTATCGCTTTATTTTCCAATAATGTAATTGCTCATGGGTTGTAATAGTTTAATCTAGGCTTTCATTTTCCGCAAGTTTAAATTATGTATCCGCCCCAAAGCCATGTAATAGCGTAGGTTTATCTTTCCGCACTTTACATTCCGTGATTTTACTTTCCGCACTTATCAATTGCTAGTAATTAGGCGTATGGCAAGATAATAATTGGACATAGCTCACACTAATCTTCAAGATAAAATATCTGAATTTGACACACTTCTCTCACACACGCACCCCTTAGGTAATTTCTCTCGATGCCTTCGATTTCAAATGGTCATGTCCTCGAACGTAGGTATTCTAGCACCGCTGCCTTCAAAACAAATCATCATAGTCCCTCGATACAAAGATCATAAGACCCACGATGTCGCCCGAATACATGATCTTGATCTTACGAAAATGATGATAGTCCTTCGAATGTGCTAGATACTTCCTACAAGTTGTCTTCTATGACCATCCGATGTCCTTCGAATGTCCCGCTTACATCCAACGAATGGAGCTACCTACTAACTAATGGTATGGCTAGCGCTATTCTAAAGGAATGTAGAAGTACAACAAAACGACCAACTCGAGGGTAAATAAGTCTTTAGTTGCTCGCTCTATCAAATGCTTTTCACACCACACACTTTATTTAAAGTTCAAATTCTTTTCAAAACAAACATTTCCGAACACTTTGTATACACTCCTACATGAGTCATTACAAAGTCAAAGCGAAATGCCTCTTTCAAAACATTTTTGTCAAACACATGTAAAGCAATTTTAAAAGTGATCTAGAGCAACTAAGAGCCTGTAGATAACTACGGATGGAAAGGGTGCTAATACCTTCCCTTTTCATAACCATTCTCCGAACTCGTAATCTAACGGGTCTTTTTCTCGTTACTTTTACCTCCCTTAATTGGATAAAATAAAAGTCGGTGGCGACTCACTATCCGCACATTTGATACAAAAATCCTACAAAGTCGGGCCCACCGTATCACAGGTCGGTTAAAGGCTTTGTTGTGGGATACCCTCAAAGGACATCAGTTCGATCCTTCCCAGCGCTGGTTTTGTTTTCTTTTTTTTCAAACTTGCATATTTTCTATATTTTCCTATTTTTAATATTTTCATTATATTTTAATTCTTTTCATAATTTTTATTCCGCATTTAAAAATTATCAAAATTAATTTTCCTTTTGCATTTATTTTCTGAAAATCTTTATTTAATTTAATAAATTAAAAAATACATTTTTTGCATGCATATTTATTTTTATTTTTATTTTAGCATTTAAATCATTGTAAATTAGTTTTTTAATTATTAAATTGCATTTAGAAAATCCCAAAAAATTATTGTAGCTTATTTATCTTATTTCCAGCATATAATAATTTTCTCATATTCAAACTTGCATTTTTCTAACATTTTTTCTCTTGTTCGATTCATATTGCATTTTCCGATTTCTTCTTTTTGTACAGGTCGATCCGATTCAGACGATTTTCTCTTTATCATTTTATCATTCTATTTTTACAATAATGTAATTGCTCATGGGTTGTAATAGTTTAATTTAGGACTTTATTTTCCGCATTTTAAATTATGTATCTGCCCCAAAGCCTTGTAATAGCGTAGGTTTATCTTTCCGCACCTTTACATTTCCGCTTTTACATTCCGCACCCTATCAATTGCTAGTAATTAGGCGTGTATGGCAAGATAATAACGAACATAGCCCACTAATTTGCAAGATAACATATTCTGAAATCAACACACTTCTTTCACACACGCACCCCTTAGGGTAATTCTCTCTCGATGCCTTTCGATTCAAATGGTCATGTCCCTCGAACATAGAGGTATTCTAGCACCGTTGCCTTCCAAACAAATCATCATAGTCCCTTCGACACAAAGATCATAAGACCCACGATGTCGCCTCCGAATACATGATCTTGACCCTCGATTGTCGCCTACGAAAAATGATGATAGTCCCTTCGAATGTGCTAGGATACTTCCTACAAGTTGCCTTCAATGACCATTCGATGTCCCTTCGAATGTCCCGCTACATCCAACGAATGGAGCTACCTACTAACTAATGGTATGGCTAGCTATTCTAAAGGAATGTAGAAGCACTAAAACGACCAATTCGAAAGTGGCTAATAAGTCTCCTAGTTGCTCGCTTCTACCAAATGCTTTTCACACCACACACTTTTTCAAAGTTCAAACTTTTCAAAACAAAACATTTCCGAACACTTTGTATACACTCCTACATGAGTCATTACAAAGTCAAAGTGAAATGCCATCTTTCAAAACATTTTTGTCAAACACACGAAGCAATTTTAAAAAGTGATCTAGAGTAACTAAGAGCCCAGATAACTACGGATGGAAAGGGTGCTAATATCTTCCCTTTTCATAACCATTCTCCGAACTCGTAATCTAACGAAGGTCTTTTTCTCATACTTTTACCTTACCTTAATTGGATAAAATAAAAGTCGGTGGCGACTCTTGCTATCCGCACATTTGGATACAAAATCCTATAAAGTCAGCCACCGTATCACGTAATCCCACATCACTGGGACACACCCTAAAAGAGAGAATTGCCTTAGGATTTCTAGATAACTTTTATTGCTTTTTGTTTGACTTGTATGCTTTATCTTTAAGGGTTGCTTGGGTATTATATTGTTGGGGATCCTACACCCGATCCGGTTTCCTTTAGGTAAGTGGCATTAGATCATCGCGACGCTAGACGATAACTAAACGGTCAACATGATGGCTACGTTAGCGTGACACTTGGTTGTCCCGATACTCTTCATTCCCAAGTGAAGATAGTATTTGGCTTCTGCGTGGTGTCAAGCGCTAACTAAACTTTTAGAACCTTAATTGACCCATCTTAGCCATTGAAGGTAGTGAGATGCCGGCTTTGGTGTAGACCGAGGTTGGTTGATACCGATGCTACGCCATTGAGATTAGACTTTGGGACATTTTCGATCGACCACTTGGCCGTCAGATTGAAATAAGCGCTGTTGCACCCCAAAATTTGCCTCCTATATCGATCTTATCTGGTCTAGGCTTTGCATTTTCATGACACTCACATGCATTCATATCAATCGCTTCGTGGTTACGGATTGAGTTGATTCCCAAAGATTTCTCCGCTGAGCAGTAAAAGGCGTGGTGTTTTCGACCAATTTGAGGATATTTGAAACCACGAGGTTTAGTGTTAAATCTTATCCGTCGTATCTATCGGCGGGGTTGGTGTTCGATTGTTGAATTGAATGGTCTCGTTTCTTGATGGAACTATGGAAGCTTTGTTATATTAAATATCATTACCTCCGATTCAAGAGATCAACTCATCACGGGTTTAGGATTCACGTTGTTTCGAGTTCATTGTTCAAGGAGTAAGAGGGTGGATTATGATTATCCGATTATTGATCAACAATTCAAGTTCTAGTGCATTTGGCTTGCTCATCAACTTTGTTCGTTCAGCAATAGTCGATATATGGCGTGTGAAAATATTCATCCCGAGGGTCTGCTTTGCAAGATTTAAGGATGTCCAAGTTGCCACATGTGAGATCTTTTCCGTCGCTCATCGCCACAAGATTCGGGGCATTCTATGGAAAAAACTAGAAGCTTCCTTTGGAATTCGCTTGGTTCCAATTTTACCCATCGCTGAATATGGGTCGATTTGGAAATGCGTTGATGATTCCATTATTTTCAAGTGGAACCCATCGATTAATTCAAAAAGGTGAAATCGCCAAGTTGACTAAGGTTTTGATCAAGAACTTTATTTGAAACTTAGAGTTTCAATTTTGTTTCAAGTGGCAAAAGACTCGGGATTTCTACGTGAACGGATCAACATGAAAGCGTTATGACCGGGAAATTCAAAAGAAATTAAGTTTTGTTTATTTCTAAGTCATCAAACCATCTTCGCATTTAGAAGTTTAATTCTCAAGTTTCAATCAACATTTACATGGTTTGTTTAACCAAATTACTTTTGGTTCATGACGAATTTTTGGGAATATTTTGTTCACAACGAATTTCCAACTTTCATACAATTGTTACAACGATAAAGCTCACATTAGTAGTATTTGAAGATTTAGAACTAAAAATTCAAATTGGCACATAATCTTTAAATCTTGCATTCATGAAAATTCAAGAGTATCACATTATTTCAAAGTTGTATTTGTACAAGAATGTAAGAACAAATCAAGAAACATGTATTTACAACTTATCAAATCTTCGGATACAAGTCACAAGTTCCTATTGAATACTAGTGTGTTCTACACTCTTTGAAATTTTCCAAGCTGCCAATGTCTTCATGAATGTGTTTTTGACTTCGTGTCGAGCATTCCAATCCTCCAAACTCGTTCTTCATTGTTCTTCCGAACTCGTAACGTTTCTCATATTCATGAAACAAACAAAGAAACTTGGTTAGCAATAAACGGACAGCAATGATAACATAAACAAGATACAAGATACGCAATTTTCAAATCATCATTAGGATTTTCTTTCCTAATCAGTCAGGCAAAGGTTTCGATCATTCAAAACCGAGGCCTCATATACAAATCATCGGCCATAAACTCACTATTGCAAATCCTCAAGGGTGTACCCTTGGTTCACAAAGTGAGGTGGAAAGAAGATGAGGAAAAGCAAGCAAAACATGGCATGACAAGATCAGTGGTTTTATGCGTGGCAAGGGTAGGCACCAAAAGGCAATGTTTACCAAAACAAGCATTACACAACCAAGACATCAATACACCAAAGAATTTAACATATCGAAATGCAACACGTAACACCAAAACGATCAAAATCATCACCCAATACAACAGAAAGCACCCAACAGAAACACAAAGAGCCCATGATTTTCGCTTTTGCTCAAGCAAACAAAGCCTTGTTTTTTTTTCAAAAATCGTAACAACAGAGCCCTCGCAAAACCCTAACCGACACTATATAAACATTCAAAGCACAAGAACCAAGAGACAACTGCTCATAAACCCTAGCTTAAATTGCTCAAACAAAACCCTAATAAAGATACAAAGACTATCAAGCCAAAACCCGTAATGTATTCATCAAAACCCGTAAGATCTATCTATCTATAAATCATCATCACCTAAAAACCTTCGTAAAAGTACATTGCCGTAAAGAAAGAGTAGAAAGGTAATACCCATTTTTCAAAGGAAAAGAAGGAGGTTGCGAACCACCTTGGCCACGCCCCTCCCTTCTTCTCTTCGCCCCTTTTTTTTTCCGCATCATAACCGCCGCCATCATCATCGCTAGAGCCTAGGGTTTCCTTTCTCTTTCGCTCCTAACTGAAGCACAAGAATCCAAAAACAATTTTCGTAAATCAAATAATCAGGATAACAGAGTAATCGAGTATGAGAGAGAGAGGAACACCGAGTTTCATCATGAGCGTCGCGAGTGAGAAAGCAGTTCAGATCGAGAGAGAGATCGAGGTCATGAGAGTGATGACCGGAGCGACAGAGCGAGAGTGATGACCGGAGCGACATAGCGAGAGAGATGAGCGAACGGTGAGGCATGCAAACGGCGAGGCGAGTTTGTGACGAAGAAGAGCGAAGGTGAGATCGTAACAGAGAGAGAGTGAGGGTGAGTTTTCGTTTAGGATTAAATCTGTGTGTTTTTTTGGTTTCATAGTTAATTTTGTTTTATAAAATAGGTTTAGGTTAATGTTAAGATTAATTAGTTTAGGATAGTCTTTTATTTATACAGTTTACAATAATAAAAGGGTTTAGATTAATTAATCTAGGTTAATGTTATTTTTATTTTTATTATTTATTTTCTTCTCTTAAAAATAATAATAATAATATAATTTCAGCATTAATATTAAATATAATTGAATTTCATTTTTTTTTCATTTAGATAATTTTTAGATAATAAAAAAAAAAAAAACATTAGCTTAAGTACTTTTTATATATATATATATATATATATATATATATATATATATATATATATATATATATATGTTTCCTATGATTAACACTTTAATTAGTTAGTAAATAAATTAATATAGTAGGGAGTTTTAGTTATAAGATGAGTGGTTTAGTTCTGGTGGTGACACTTGTCACCACCTGTGTGGCCTATTCGAGATCTAGTGCGTACATGTGTATTGTATCCGTTTTGCACCCTCCTGCATCAAACCATCAGATCTGATGAAGTCCATCCGACGATCCGAATGGTGGACCATAGCATGCCTCCATGGAGCACTCACAGGATCCAAAGAGCTTGGTTTTGCTTGGGCTCGATTTGCTGTTTGCACCCCCAGATTTAAAGCTTCAAACAGGCCCATTTCTAAACCTTCTCTTTAAATTCAATATTATGCAAGTTTTTTTTTTATGATGTATTAAATAATACTTTGGCATATGGTAGTTTTTTATTTGTTGAATTACCAATTAAATTGTTAATTGATTTTTCATCAAGTAAAAGAATATCTATACTAATAATTATTTAAATTCGATTTGTATTGTGTGTTAATTTATTTTCTTTTATTTTTCGCTATTACATCGTCTCATTGCATGTTTATTTCACGACCGTACACTCACTCTCAAATTAATATAACAACAACAACGCCTCCGCTCTCATTTTGGTTACCCACACCAAATTTCTAAGGGTCTCATGGTTGGGATGGGCATGGCCATCCTCACGAGGTTAATTAGGCCCGCGTTTTGATTAATCATAACTCGAAAAATAATTGGTCCATATACCAATCACCATGCACCAGGGTCTCATGATTAATCAAGTCCATATACTTGGTTAACCATAACCCGAAATATCATTTCTCTACGTCCAACGCCGCAATTTTCAAATAGTGTTATGGTACTTAATTAAATTGTTAGAGGTTCGCCCAACGATTTAATTAAAAATGTAAAGTATTTGGGCCATTAGAGGGAAACCCAATGACTCGAATACTTTATTCCATACACTTGAACGATTAAAACACTTTCAAATTAAATTAATTAATTGAATTTGTTTTCTAAATCAATTTTTTCCAAAAAATAAAAAATATAGTGATATGGAATTTAATTAAATTGTTAGAGGTTCGCCCAACGATTTAATTAATACGTAAAGTATTTGGGCCATTAGAGGGTAACCCAATGACTTAAATACTTTATTCCATAAAACTTAATAAAAGTGAACTTTGTTTCACCTCACCCTTTTCATAATAAAGATTTTGGATGAGAGAAGATTGGTTGTGTAACACGGTGAACTGACTTTGTAGGATTTTTGTATCCAAATGTGCGGATAGCAAGAGTCGCCACCGACTTTTATTTTTATCCAATTAAGGGAAGGTAAAAGTAACAGAAAAAGACCTTCGTTAGATTCCGAGTTCGGGAGAATAGTTATGAAAAGGGAAGGTATTAGCACCCCTTTCCATCCGCAGTTTATTCTACGGGCTCTTAGTTGCTCTAGATCACTTTTTAAAATTGCTTTCTGTGTGTTTGACAAAGATGTTTTGAAAAAAGGCATTTCGCTTTGACTTCATAATGACTCATGTAGGAGTGTATACAAAGTGTTCGGAAATGTTTTTTTGTTTTGAAAAGAATTTGAACTTTGAAAAAAGTGTGTGGTGTGAAAAGCATTTGATAGAGCAAGCAACTAAAAGACTTATTTACCCACTTTAATTGGTCGCTTTATTGTACTTCTACATTCCTTTAGAATAGCGCTAGCCATACCATTAGTTAGTAGGTAGCTCCATCTGCTGGATGTAAGCGGACATTCAAGGGACATCGGATGGTCATCAAGGCAACTTGTAGGAAGTATCCTAGCACATATCGGCGGACTATCATCATTTTTTCGAGGCGACAATCGAGGTCAAGATCATGTATTCGGAGGCGACGCCGTGGGTCTTATGATATTTGTATCAAGGGACTATGACGATTTGTTTGGAAGGCAACTGCTAGAATACCTCTACGCTCGAGGGACATGACCATTTTGAATCGAAAGGCATCGAGAGAGAATTACCCTAAGGGGTGCGTGTGTGAGAGAGAAGTGTCAAATTCAGATATTTTATCTTGAAGATTAGTGTGAGCTATGTCCAATTATTATCTTGCCACACGCCTAATTACTAGCAATTGATAAGGGTGCAAAGTAAAATGCGAATGTAAAGTGCGGAAGGTAAATCCTACGCTATTACATGGCTTTGGGGCAGTATACATAATTAGAGTGCGGAAAGTAAAAGTCCTAAATTAAACTATTACAACCCATGAGCAATTACATTATTGAAAAGTAAAATAAAAAACAGAAGAAACGTCTGAATCGGATCAACCTGTGAAAGAATAAGAAAATCGGAAAATGCCATATGAATTGAATAAGAGGAAAAATGTTAGAAAAATGCAAATTTTAATATGAGAAAATTAATATATGCTGGAAATAAGATAAATATATTAAAATAATTTTTTGGGATTTTTTGGAAAAGATTTAATAATTAAAATGCAATTTATAATGATTTAAATGCAAAAATAAAAATAAAATAAATATGCATGCAAAAAATATATTTTTTAATTTATTAAATTAAATAAAGATTTTTGTGAAAATAATGTAAAAATAAAAAATGTTTTTGGTAATTTTTAATGCATAAATAAAATATAGAAAAGAAATTAAAATGAATGGAAAATATTAAAAATAAGAGAAATATAGAAAATAGAGTTAAGTTTGAGTTTGTGAAAAGAAAAGGTAAAACCGGCGCTGGGAAGGATCGAACCCGTGACCTGCTAGAGCATCTTTCCAAAAGCCAAGCCTTAACCACTGGGACAACGTGTCTTTGGTGTTTTGAAAGTGAGAAACAATGATACATAAGCGATGACGCGTCCTGGATATGTTGAAAATCAGAGTCAGCACGCGTGGGCCCCGGTTGACTGGATGGACGAATCAGAAGGCTCCATTGTGCCACGCTTGCCTCGCCGGAGTCCGATCGGTCACCACGCCGAGCCCTAGCCCTATTGCCTTCTCCGATCAACCAAATCTCCAAACCGAAAAATACACGAGATAAAAGGAAAAGAGTACCCTACCCCTAAATCGAGGGTCGAACACGATGGTGGTATTATTCGCTGAAACCTTGTACAAGCCGGTTCGATGAAGACAACGAAAACCCTAAACATGGCAATTCCTTGTTTTCACGTGTAAGCTTCGAAACGATGGCCCAGATCAATCACATGGAGTCTCATGAACACAATAAAAGCATTAGATTCAATGGAAACACGCAATAATAAAATGCAAAAATCAAAAAGTTTGAGATATGTATGATCATGTATGCATCGATTCAGCTTGTTTTAAACCATGGCAAGAGTGTGTACTTACTCAAACTTACCTCCTGAAGGCAATGGAGTGGTTCTTGAGGGCTGAAAAGGGCTGGAATTTGAAATTTGAATTTTTTGGGTTCTTGAAAAAATTGCAAGAGTTTGGGTTCTTTTAGGTTAGGTTTCGTCTTTTGCCGGCCGTAATGTCGAGTATTTATAGAGGAAAATTGGATGGCAAAAGGAGTGAAAAAAGATTGCTTATTGATTGTGCAAATATTTTCCAATAAAAACAAATCAAATTTTGAAGAAAATATGATTTTCTCATCAATGCCATGGCTTGCACGAATTTGGTAAATGGTGTGGGCTTTCTTGGACATTAAGAGAGATATAAATCCAACTTAATTGAAAAAGAAACTTAATTTTCATATTTTACACAATTTATTTTTGAATTAAATGTTGTAAAATTCAAATATAAATCATGAAAATAGAAAATCACCAATGCCAAGCATTTATGGGTCAAAAGTAACATCATGAACAAGTTTGGATCAAAAGATTATAGGCCCATTTGGAAAATTTTGCAATTTGACCAAAATGTCCTTTTGTGCAATTGTCCAAAATTGCCCAACTTCTGAATAGTGTAACTTGCTCAATTTTCCACATTTTTGAGTGTTCTTGGACTTTTTGGAAAGCTCTAAGAGTCCTATAACCAATGCTTTTGGTCTCATCTCAATTGGAGTTACCATGCTCAATATATCTTCAAAACAAAAAGTTGACTTTTTGTTGACTTTGAAAATGACCTGTAATGTTTTGAGCTATACCTCTCAAATGAAGCATTTTTTGGACATTCTTGTGAGACATGAAGTTGTAGAGAATTGAATTTCCTTCAAAACAAGAGGTGGTGGGAAAATTTCTGAGAAAGTATGAGAAAGTTATGATCAACAAAGTTCATTGACTTTTCATCTAAACCCTAATTTAGAAAGTTTTGACTTTGGGCAAATCTTGAGTTTTCTTGATGAATCATGATCAACCCTTGATCAAATGATGAATGTAACTTCAAAATGAGGATGTTGACCAAAAATCGAAGTTTTGACGATGTTGACCACAATGACTTTTGTCCAATACACCCGATTTTCAACCATCCGAGCAATTGTCTGAGGAAACTTGACTTGTGAGGCTTGAAACTTGACATGGAGAATCTTTGAAGCATATGAGGAGGCATGAAGGCCATTGGAGATGTTGGAGATCCATCTTGACTTGAGAGATACCAAACCCTAGTTTGGGTTGATTGCTCAGAGAGAGTTTGTCCGATCAACTCTCGAGGAACCGAGCATAGATGTATGAAATCTTTTGAGTAGATGGAGGGCAAATTTGGGGTATGACAGCTCCCTGCTCAATCTTCTTGTAATCGGAAGGGTTTCGTGACCTGAGGTAGAAGATGATCGAACACCGAGTACACCAAAATTTGCACCTCGCCACAGGATGATGCTGGAATGGGCTTACAGATGCCATTCGAGAAGTTGGAGATCACTGGGAACGAGTCGACGCTAGACTCGAGGTTGTTAATAGGAGAGTCGATGAGACGGGCTTAAGATGCCATCTAGAAAGGTCGATGCCGGAGGGTGAGTCGACGTTAGACTCAGAGATGTTCCCCGAACAGAGGAGATGGGCTTAAGATGCCATCCGGGAGGAGTCGATGTTAGACTTTGTGCTCACCTTGAATGAGGCTATTGGTTTGTATTGATTTTTAACCATATGCAGATTCTCGACAAGTGAAGAGATGTTGACAAATAGTCGGAGATGGGCTTAAGATGCCATCCAAGGCAACCGAGTCGATGCTAGACTCAGAGTTGCTGATAATCGTAAATTCTGATTACTCTGGGAGAGATCAGAGTTGGCCGAATGTGGATAGCTTCCCCGTTGCACGGTGTTGATCCATTGCCTGTTATCGGAGGATAACCGAGGTGGTCTTTTGATAGTTTTCCGCCGGTTCGGGCTTAATCCCGACCGTCGAGGAGGCTTTCGATAGTTTTCCGCGGCTCGGGCTTAATCTCGGACTGCTCGGGAAGGCGGTCTTCAGATAGTTTTCCGCCGGCTCGGGCTTAACTCGGACCTGTTTCGCCGTAAATGATCACACTGCTTTTGGAGAAATCAAGAAAACTTTGATAGAATATTTGTTAGTCTTATGTAAAGTATGATGCATGACAAGGTATATGAATGACATATGCATGAATTATGACTTTATGAGAAATGTATGAATGATGAATGTTGTGATATTTCAAAACATATCCATCTTGAAGAAGATGATATTCTGCTGAAGATTTCTAACTTCCGCTCGGGAATTGTGTAGATCTTGGCCGAGGAAATTTAAGAGGTGCTCTATCGGGGATTCCGAGTAGATCTCACTGAGAGCATTTGATAGTCGCGGAGACCGGGTTAGAAGAGTCTGAGTCCGTTGTAATCTCTGGCCGGGAATAGAAGGTGTATGTTTCTCCAATGCACTATCCACCAAGTCTTGGTCCGATACCGCTGCCGGAGAAGGGGAGGATTGAGAAATATCCACGGGATGAAGTGTTACCGCCAGACCGATGTAACGTTGTTTCGATCGAGTGGAATTGCTGTCGTGGATTCCTTATACTCCGCTGGGAAGGTTGTGGGTGACACCTTTATGCCTGTGGGGAACTATTTGTTGATTCGTCGCCGTCCCAACTCCCGGAACCCGTAGTAAGTACTTTTGCATATTCACTTTTCGTATGTTTGTGATCAGATTCTTATTGTCAAATGCGTATAGTCATTCAAAGCAAACGTTGGACTTATTGCAAATAACAACAATGTAAATTGTAAAGAGAAAAAGTTGTATTTTTTTTGAAAGGTATGATGGCCAAGTAGTTTGTACATAAGAAAGGTAAAAAGCTATATGAAACAATCTCGTTAAGTCCCAACTATGCTAGTACTATATACTTCATATCTCATCTCCTTGCTATCGGTAGAAAGTGAGTAGACTGATCTTCGCCATTTGAATCTTGAATGCTGATAGTAGTCTGGAAGCAGATGATCTAGAAGAGACATAGTTGTACGCTTAAATCCCTAACTTTGCCTAGACCGCCTTCGGTTTTCACCAATGATACCCTTTCTTGCCCAAGCCGCCTTTTCGTTTTCGACTCACGGTGTACATGTTTTGTATATATCCTTAACTTTTGCCCGAACCTTTGGTTCGCCAGATGCCTTTATTTTGCCTAGGTTCACGACCTAGCGGGTCTCTTTATGTAGTATTTTTGACTATGTCCGCTCACTGTGGTGTGGGAAGTCTTCACCATCCATGGTGCTAAGTATCATAGTCTACCGAAAATACTGCCTTGACTACAAACGGTCCTCGTGGTGGGAGTCCATTTGCCCCTCGGATATTCCTGAGTCTCAAGATACCCTTTCACGCTATAGTACCAAGGTTTCTTCGTATCAAGCTCACAATATGTCGGTCGTCGAACTTCTCAATGATGATCCGGGAGCCTCGTTGTCCCATCTAACCTTGAACATAGACGACATAGTAGCCAATGCGCTCGCCAACCGATTCTCTCTCGTGGAATGTGATCAAAAGTAATCTCTTCAAGTAAGGAATCAAACTCGTAACATGCTCGATATGGAATGAGATTCTGGATGCTTCGATCCCACTCGCCTTAATCGACTAATCACCAAAGTCGAGTCTCCATACACTTGTAAGAACTTGATTCTAAGTCAATAGCAGCTTTGATACCCATGATGCACGCTTTCTCGCCATGTTGTTAGTGCAATCAAACATAATCAAGCGGTGAAAGGAGTATGTCCGTTAGGACGTAATGATGGCGCCAATGCCATTGCTAAGCGTTGAGGCTCCATCAAAGACCATAGTCCATCGATCCTTGTTCGTGTCCTTCGTCTGGGCCTCGTTCCTAATCTGAATTAGTAAAACATCTTCGTCTGAAATTCGAACCGATAGATTGATAGTCGCTCACGGCTTGATGAGCCAAATGATCGGCCACTACACTTCCTTTGATCGCTCGAGAAGTGTACCGGATGTCATATTCGGTCAAGATCATTTGCCATCTTGCTATTCTTCCTGAGAGAGTGGTTTCTCAAAGATGTATTTTATCTGATCCATCTTAGAAATCAACAAGGTAGTGTGAGTCAACATATCGCCTTAGCTCATGAGCAGCCCAAGCCAAAGCGCTGCAAGTTTTCTCAAGTCGCGAGTATCTTGTTTCACGGTAAACTTTTGCTAAGGTAGTATATTGCATGCTCTTTTCGACTGCACTCGCCATGTTGCCCCAACACACACCCCATTGAGTTTTCTAACACCCAAGTACATGATAAGAGGTCTTCCTTCAAAGCATCGTGATAGAGGATTCGTAGGTATTCCTGATTTTGTCAAAAGCGATCCGGCAATCGCCATTCCATTCCACTACTTGATCTTTCTTTAGTAACTTGAAGATTGGCTCACAAGCAGCGCTATGAATCGCAATGTAGTTCAATCGCCCAAGAAAACCTCCTCTTCTCAAAGTCGGCATGAATTTTAACCTTATACTTCCACCACTACAAAAGGAGTTTTCCGGCCGATCAAAGGTCCTAAAGGTCTTCAACCTATCAAACTATAAATGATCGAGGTTTCTTCTTCGTGATCATCTATCATATCGCCGACGTAGACCTCATCTCGTGATGAATCATGTCATGAAATAATGTTACCATAGCACTGATAAGTGGCGCTCAAATTCGAACGAATAACCTTAGCGAAAGTAGTGCCCCACCGTAACGAAGTAGTCTTTCCATGTCTTCGTGAGCCATTTTGATTTGATTGTAACCGAGAAACCATCCATGAAGGAGAAAACCTTATGCGAGCGGTATTGTCAACCAAAACATCAATATGAGGAAGTGGGAAATCTTTCTGCTCTTTGTTCGATCTCCGAATCCACACACATTCGCATCTACCATCCTTCTTAGGCACGGGTACCACATTTGCAACCCATCGGGATAAGAGGTGATAGTTTAAGAAACCAAATTGAACCGCTTCATAACTTTGGCTTTGATTTTCTCCGACATCTCAGACGATGCGACGAACCTTCTGCTTTCACCGAGAAAACCTTCCTTTGTCGGCAATCGATGTACCACAATATCAATGTCTAAACCGCATGTCTTCGTATGACCAAGCAAAACCTCAACATAATCTCGTAGCATCCGAACCAATCTCTTTAACATTGTTCTCAAGACCCGCCTCCTATCTTGATCTCTTTTCTGCCTTTGTCAAGCACTCCAAATTCACAACCTCAACTCGCTTCTTCTGTGGTCAGATAACTCTTCTTCTTGTCAGTAGCCCGCAAGTTCTCCGCACTTCACAATCTTCCTCACTTCGCCTTCTGCAGATCGGATTATCAAGTCATATTTAGCACTAGCATAGTCGTTATTAACTAGATTCGAGTGATTCAGTTGTATCACGTGGTGTGTGTAAGAACACATAGCTTTTTGAAGGGTGATAAAGTAAAAGAAAGAAACAAACAATTGAATGCAAAAGTCCAACGAATTTATTGAATGAAAATACGCAAACGATGATAATAACCCGCAAACGAGCCATGATGCCCTGCAAGGCACTAGGCTTTCAAAGTTTATTGTTCAAACACAAAGAAATACGAAAAGCAAAACAAAACAAGAGCAATTACTCCCGACTAAAGGAGATTGGTATGACGCCTTCGCCTTCCAATTGTCGAGCCCATGATCCGGAGTCGAAGATCCACTTGTCGATGTCGGCCGCTGTCGCCGCCTTCTATAGCATGGATTCCACTCGCCGATGCGAAAGGAAGTTGGCCAGACGCTCACGGCGATCATCTTCTGACCTTGATGGTGAAGCCTAAACCAGCCTTGTCAAATTTGAAAGGAATATTGTGGAGCTCCCCAAATAGCACTACCTCCTTGTTCAACAAGAGCTGAGCATCTTTCTGAGGCCATTCTAGGTGGAGCTTGTAACTTCGGAGTGACGGGAGTCAACAGCATGACTCGGGTATTGTTTCAAAAGCTTGACAGAGTCTCAAGAATTCACCCTCCATCTCGAGATAGCGGAATGACGTAGATGATCGACCATATACTCTTCTTCACACACACACCGTAATTCTCCTTTCACCGGTACTCGCTTCGATGCAAAGTAGGTACGCCCCCATGTATCCAGGGGCCCAAGTAGGCAAGAATAAGTCGACGGATGTCCATGACAAAGAAAGTGGAATCAAAAGTCGGGAACCGACTTTAACAGTGCAGAGTGAGCTCTCCAAGCATCGGCGCTTAGAACCATCAAAAGCTCTCACGATAATGTCACCGGTCTCGTAACCAACCCTTCGACATCAAGTCGATCAAAAGCGCCTAAGGATATTCGAGCGTAACCTGTATCCACCAGAACATGAGATAATGTAGTGCCTTGCATTCAATGGAGATGCAAGGCTTGTTATGTTTCTTTCCGAAGGAGTCAAATCAAGATCGAGAAGCCTAGGCCGTTGTTGGCAGCCTGTGCTAGCAATACAAACTTCGAATTGATCAGAGTAGTGTCTTTGCATACGAGCATTCTTCAAACTTCACCAAGGCGTAGCATGAGCCTCTGAGCATAAGAGCAGAGCAAGCATGGAGATCTTGGACGGAGTCTCGTCCCAACTGCTCCACAACATTGTAGTCACTCTTCTTGATAATCTTCGTAATTTCTCCATTTCTTGTTTGAGGTGTCTTCAAGAACTTCCTTTGGTACTGAATGAGCAGTGATGAGTTAACGGTTCTTTCCCTAGTGGGATATTGATGAGTAGTGGAATGCGAGCTGGAGTCGCAGTGTCTTTTGAGGAGAGATATCCGGAGAGAATACCTTCCCGTTCGGGTCACTTTACTCGATCCTGATGTTGTCGATGTCGTGAATAGAAACTTCACAGTGAAGATCTTCAATTGTCGAGGGTCTTGCTTGACGCCATGATAGTAAACATCAGCCCATAATTCCAGGATAGCCTTGTCGAGGAATATGGAACCGGCCTTGGAGAAGTGATAATGAGAGGTGCCACGCCAGGCACGGAATCAGAGAAACCTTATAGTGTTAACATCAAAGATAGTCTGGAAATCACACCCCATCCCACGCCTTTAACATCTTCAATAGGAATCTTGTAACTATCGTGACAGTGTACTTCACCATGTAATCATATTTTCCACTTGGCTGCCCCAAGGTATCCCACACAGATGATACAGCTTCATTCGCATTGTCAATCTTAACTTAGACATTTCTTCACACAACTCGCATGTGTGGTTTCGTAAATAGTATCTCACGGTTATCCATCATGCAATCGAACACGCCTTTTCAACCAAGCACAACCATCAAGTGCATTTGAGCACCAACGACAACTCTCGGGCATCCTGGATTGACACCGCTTGCAACAAATTCTTCAATGTCACTGAGGAATGGTCAAGTCATCTATGTTGAAAACATAAGTATCGCACCAACAAAGATTGGAACTCTTGTCATGGTTAGGCATAGGCGCTGATCACATTCTGAGTCTCAATGGAGGGTCAAACTCAATCGCTTAGCTTCGATCATATCTTGAATTTGTTTTCGAGCCCAACAATTGTCGCTGTCGTGCCCTGGCTGTTGGAATGGTAAGCACACTTAGCATTAGGATTGTACTTGAGAGGAAGTGTTGACATTTTGTGGAGGATCCCCAAGGTAATCAAACCGCTCAACATGTTGCAAGGCTTGACAATGGCATGTTGATCTTGTAAATTGTCTGGCGCTGCTCGGCGCCTGTCTCACCGAGGTTGTGCCGATGTAGGATCGAGATCACAACCGCCCCACGATTGAGCGCCGGTCGGACTTGGCCTCGGCTTTTTCGACCATACACAAGATTAGCTTCTTTCAGCACCAAAGGATCTCTTCGCAAAGATTCAAGATGTCTCTACATGAATCTTCCCAATTTGATACTTTCAATGTCACCACAATATCAACTCGGTGAATCCGGATGAAGAATTTCCAATCGATGATTGAAGAATGGGCCTGCTGTTCCCATGAACATATCAACCAACTCCCTATGGACAAGGGTGGTTGAACTCCTGCTAGATCTCTCCACTCGAGCATACTCCTTGAACTTCACACGACCCATAGACATGCTTTGTAGTTGCATGCGAGTGGGTGTCAATTCAGATTGTACTATACCAGAGAAAGCATCACTAAGTCACCCAAGTACGGATACGGCCATTTCTAGTCGAGTAGTACCATTCCAACTGGGTTCCACAAACTCTCTTGAAATAGTGCATCCACAACTTTCTCATATCAAAGGTGGGATTGATCTTCGACATAGGACTTCAAATGCACTTTTGCAAGACATGCCATCATACTTGGCAAAAGTTGGAACTTTGAACTTGAGGAATCACAACACCAGAACAAGACTCAGATCATCAAAGTTCAGCCCGGACATTTCGTGTTTTCCACAAGATTCGACGGTCTTCAAGTTGTTTGTACTTGTCATCTTCATCGAGTGTTGGCTATAATCGAGTGGTCCTTCCTCCTCTTTTGGCTCACGCCGATCACCTTCATCACCCTTGGTACTCCCCTCGTATGGACACTTCCTTCAGAGAGCTCGATCCGACCGACCACTTTGGACCCCTTGTAGCGTCTACCCATGTTGAGGAGACCAACAACCTTCTTCTTCTTGTTGATGAGCTTTTCAAATCTTCTTGGCCTTGGACCAAGTTGGAACATCTCAATGAACCGAGCATTCTGAGCTTCGAGATCTTTGACATCAAGAGCCATTTCGCTAAAATAAATAGCGAGCAAATGAGAAACCAATCTCCAATGTACCGTGATGCAATGTTATGCTATGATATGCAATGTTTATGCGAATGCAATGCAATGTTTTCAAGGACCTAAGAGATTTAAATTTGTTAAACAAGCAATGAAACATTTATTAGTACTTCTCATTATTTTTCTTTTTAAGTACAAGAGATAGTTCAAAACAATAAAAGAGAACATAAACATCCTAAAGTTCTAAGTCTCCCATGGGCGCCTCTCTGGTGCCGATGTAATTGATGTTTCGCTCCTCGTGAAGTAGCTGGTCAACTCTAACACTTTCTTCTCACTTGCATAGCACTCGAGCTTCAAAGGTATCCCTTTCTTCTTTAGTTGAATCCGTGATCTTCAAGTCTTCAAAATCAGTAGGGCATGTCAGATGGAGAACAAGATAGGTACGCCACCTATCAATAAAGTTCCATAATTACCGTAGAACAAAGCGGAATGGCATCATGAGGTTTTGAGCTCGAGCTCGCACCCATTTGAGGTAAGGTTCCCAAGGAATGGAGTTCGGTGCCCCAAAGTCTTGGTATCGTTCTTTACCATGCCCCAAGCATGTATAAACCTTCGCTGCACTCGAGATCGTGATTGTAGTCGAACACAACATCTTGGAGAAGCATATCATGTGGACCATCCTTCGAGCAAAACCAAACCGACGAGAGCTAGAGAGAAGGGTCATAATACTTATACCGAGTAGTGGTACATTAGGGAATTCTCCACAACGCCAATGAATGTGAAGTCCTTTTGAGAGAAAAGGTTCCAACGGATATCCGAATGAGAGTGACATCAATCTTTGAGACCATCTCAACCTTTGTTCATTCTTCAAACTCGATGGAGGAAGGTGCTAAATAAACCACCTTGAAAGCAACGGTACACAACACATGAGAGTTCCTTGTCGCTTAGTAGTACGAGTGTGGGAGAGAATATCTCCAAGTAAAGTAGGTAGGCATCGGATTTCGTAAGAAACAACTTGATGGTATTGACATCTATGAATTGATCCGAGTTAGGGAATAGAACCAAACCATAAATTAGCAAGGCCACAATGTTCTCAAATGCATGGAAACTCATAACTTTGAGGAATTCTCGGGCTTTCTTGATTAAGAACTTGGAAAGTAAACCCTTAACTCCACTTCTAGTTTCCCAATTGGCTTCAATGTCTGAGCGCTTAAGATGTAAGGCGGATGCAATGTCTTCGAACTTAGGGACCTTTTCTAAACCGGTGAATGGCATTTGGTCGAGAATAGGTATCCCAAGTAGCTTAGAGAATTCTTCCAAGGTAGGAACCAACTGATAATCTGGAAATGTAAAGCAATGGTGTTTCGGGTCGAAGAACTGGAATAGGACATGCATCATATCTTCTTCAAACCGAGATAACCAAATCAAGTAGATAACCATGTCTTTTGATGAACTCGAGCATGGTCGGAATTTCTCAAGCCAATTCTTTGAGTTGAGAAGGATACCCATGAAGTTGATTCGGATAGTCTTCTAGAAGCCATAATCCTCCTACAAAATGAGCAAAGATAAACCCAGGTCCTTGAAATAGTTAGAAATGATATGCAATGCGAATGATGTCATGATGTCATGTTTAGCACACACAAGCATTCACACAATGAGCCTAGGGTTAAGGCTTGTATGAGGTATAGGTGATTACCCCACCAAAAGTTTGAGTTGGTTCATCCTGTCCTATAATAGTAACCGGTTCTAGGAATCTCATATCACGATCTTTCTCGTAGGCTTATTTCAATGACGGCCAAGTGGTCGATCGAAATGTCCCAAAAGTCTGATCTCAATGAGCGTAGCATCGAGTATCAACCAACCTCGCCTACACCAAAGCCGCCATCTCACTACCTTCTAATGGCCAAGATGGGTCAATTAAGGTTCTAAAGTTTAGTTGCTTGATGACACCACGCAGAAGCCAAATATCTTCAACTGGGAATGAAGAGTATCGGGCAACCAAAGTGTCACGCTAACGAGCCATCATGTTGACCGTGTAGTTATACGCCCAACGGTCGCGATGATCTAATGCTACTTACCTAAAGGAAACCCGGATCCGGTGTAGGATCCCCAACAATATAATACCCAAGCAACCCTTAAAGATAAAGCATGTCAAACAAAAGTAAAGGTTATCTAGAAATCCCTAAGGCAATTCCTCTCTAAGGCATTTATCCTCAGCAGAGTCGCCATTCAATACGGTGAACTCGACTTTTGTAGGATTTTTGTATCCAAATGTGCGGATAGCAAGAGTCGCCACCGACTTTTATTTTTATCCAATTAAGGGAAGGTAAAAGTAATAAAAAGACCTTCGTTAGATTCCGAGTTCGGGAGAATAGTTATGAAAAGTGGAAGGTATTAGCACCCCTTTCCATCCGCAGTTATTCTACGGCTCTTAGTTGCTCTAGATCACTTTTTAAATTGCTTTCTGTGGTGTTTGACAAAGATGTTTTGAAAAGGCATTTCGCTTTGACTTCATAATGACTCATGTAGGAGTGTATACAAAGTGTTCGGAAATGTTTTTGTTTTGAAAAGAATTTGAACTTTGAAAAAGTGTGTGGTGTGAAAGCATTTGATAGAGCAAGCAACTAAAAGACTTATTTACCCACTCGTAATTGGTCGCTTTATTGTACTTCTACATTCCTTTAGAATAGCGCTAGCCATACCATTAGTTAGTAGGTAGCTCCATTCGTTGGATGTAAGCGGACATTCGAAGGGACATCGGATGGTCATTGAAGGCAACTCAGGAAGTATCCTAGCACATATCGGGGGACTATCATTTTTCAGAGGCGACAATCGAGGGTCAAGATCATGTATTCGGAGGCTACGTCGTGGGTCTTATGATCTTTGTATCGAAGGGACTATGATGATTTGTTTGAAACGGTGCTAGAATACCTCACGCTCGAGGGACATGACCATTTTGAATCGAAGGCATCGAGAGAATTACCCTTGCGGGTGCTGAGAGAAGTGTGTCAAATTCGTATATTTCTTGAAGATTAGTGTGAGCTATGTCCAATTATTATCTTGTCATACACGCCTAATTACTAGCAATTGATAAGGTGGAAAGTAAAATGCGGAATGTAAAGTGCGGAAAGGTAAATCCTACGCTATTACATGGCTTGGGGCGATACATAATTAGGAGGCGGAAAGTAAAAGTCCTAAATTAAACTATTACAACCCATGAGCAATTACATTATTGAAAAGTAAAATAAAAACGGAAGAAACGTCCTCAACGGATCAACTGCGGAAAGAATAAGAAAATCTGAAATGCCATGAATTGAATAAGAGGAAAATGTTAGAAAAATGCAAATTTTAATATGAGAAAATTAATATATGGAAATAAGATAAATATATTAAAATAATTTTTGGGATTTTTGAAAAGATTTAATAATTAAAATGCAATTTATAATGATTTAAATGCAAAAATAAAATAAAATAAATATGCATGCAAAAATATATTTTTAATTTATTAAATTAAATAAAGATTTTTGTGAAAATAATGTAAAAAGAAAAATGTTTTTGTAATTTTAATGCATAAATAAAATATAGAAAGAAATTAAAATGAATGGAAAATATTAAAATAAGAGAAATATAGAAAATAGAGTTAAGTTTGAGTTTGTGAAAAGAAAAGTAAAACCTACTGGAAGGATCGAACCCGGACTCGCTAGAGCATCTTTCCAAAAGCCAAGCCTTAACCATCGACAACGTGTTTTGGTGTTTTGAAAGTGAGAAACAATGATACATAAGCGATGACGTCCTCGATATGTTGAAAATCGAGTCAAGACGCTGGGCCCCGGCTGATCGATGGACGAATCAAGGCTCCATTGGCCACGCTTGCCTCGCGGAGTCCGACTGTCAACGACGCCGAGCCCTAGCTCCGCCTTCTTCCGATCAACCAAATTCCAAACCCAAAATACACGATAAAAGGAAAAGAGTACCCACTCCCCTAAATCGAGGGTCCATACACGATGGTGGTATTATCTTGAAACGAACAATGTTTCTGCCTGATGAAGACAGCTCAAAAACCCTAAACATGGCACCTTGTTTTCACGTAAGCTTCAAACGATGGCCAGATCAATCACATGGAGTCTCATGAACACAATAAAAGCATTAGATTCAATGGAAACACGCATAATAATAAAATGCAAAATCAAAAGTTTGAGATATGTATGATCATGGCATCGATTCACTTGTTTTAACCATGGCAAGAGGTGTACTTACTCAAACTTACCTCCTCAAGGCAATGGAGTGGTTCTGAGGGCTGAAAAGGGCTGAATTTGAAATTTGAATTTCTGGGTTCTTGAAAAATTGCAAGAGTTTGGGTTCTTTTAGGTTAGGTTTCGCCCTTTGGCCGGCAGTAATGCCGAGTATTTATAGAGAAAAATGGATGGCAAAAGGAGTAAAAAGATTGCTTATTGATTGTGCAAATATTTTCCAATAAAACAAATCAAATTTTGAAGAAAATATGATTTTCTCATCAATGCCATGGTTGCACTAATTTGTAAATGGTGGGCTTTTTGGACATTAAGAGATATAAATCCAACTTAATTGAAAAGAAACTTAATTTTCATATTTTACACAATTTATTTTTGAATTAAATGTTGTAAAATTCAAATATAAATCATGAAAATAGAAAATCACCAATGCCAAGCATTTATGGGTCAAAAGTAACATCATGAACAAGTTTGATCAAAAGATTATAGGCCCATTTGGAAAATTTTGCAATTTGACCAAAATGTCCTTTGTGCAATTGTCCAAAATCGCCCAACTTCCGAATAGTGTAACTTGCTCAATTTTCCACATTTTTGAGTGTTCTTGGACTTTTTGGAAAGCTCTAAGAGTCCTATAACCAATGCTTTTGGTCTCATCTCAATTGGAGTTACCATGCTCAATATATCTTCAAAACAAAAGTTGACTTTTGTTGACTTTGAAATGACCAGAATGTTTTTTGAGCTATACCTCAAATGAAGCATTTTGGACATTCTGTGAGACATGAAGTTGTAGAGAATTGAATTTCCTTCAAAACAAGAGGTGGTGGGAAAATTTCCGAGAAAGTATGAGAAAGTTATGATCACCAAACCGCTTGACTTTTCATATAGAAACCCTAATTTAGAAAGTTTGACTTTGGGCAAATCTTGAGTTTTCTTGATGAATCATGATCAACCCTTGATCAAATGATGAATGTAACTTCAAAATGAGGATGTTGACCAAAAATCAGAAGTTTTATGTTGACCATAGTTGACTTTTGTCCAATACACCGATTTTCAACCATCCGAGCAATCGTTCGAGGAAACTTGACTCAGGAGGCTTGAAACTTGACATGGAGAATCTTTGAAGCATATGAGGAGGCATGAAGGCCATTGAGATGTTGGAGATCCATCTTGACTTGAGAGATACCAAACCCTAGTTTGGGTTGATTGTCTAGGAGAGAGTTTGTCTGATCAACTTGAGGAATCCTTTGAGCATAGATGTATGAAATCTTTTGAGTAGATGGAGGCAATTTTGGGGTATGACAGGTCGACTCAATCACCAACTTTTAGCATCGAATCGTTAGAGGATATCCTGACGCTTTGGTACTTGTCATCTACCATTAAAATCAATTCAACCCATTCAAATTCTATTTCACCATATGCATTATCAAAAATCAAAACATTTTCTTCTAAAATCAATACAAACAATCCAAGACATTTTCAACAAGAACTACGGAGTTTTGACTTTCCCATTGCACGAGGGAATACGTAGGCACGTGTTTCAAACCGTGTCAAACTCAAAATAATAAAAACAAATCCATTTTCTAGAAATTAGCGATTACACACACAAACACATTTTGAACTAAATGGGTCCCATCGAGTACGATGGACGTAAGAGGTGCTAATACCTTCCTCATGTAACCGACTTAATCCATCCTTTTGGTCTTGTAGACCGCCTATCCGATTTTGTGGGTTTTATCTATATTTCCGCTCTTTCTAGAACAAATAAAATTAGGTGGCGATTTCATTGTTTTTGAAAATTCATTTTAAATGATTTTTGAAAAGCGAGTTGCTTCAGCTTGGCTACTTCAATCGGGGACAATTTTAAAATCTTTTGACTAAGCGAGTCAACCCTAGTTTAGTTCTTCATGTTTGTGTGTTTTTATCGCTTTTCTTTATGCTAATCTATTGTTTATTTTCTTATTTTCCTATACTATATATATATTATTTTGTTGATATATTATTGTGATGGGAATTCATGGGCATTGATACAGATAAGCCCACTACCCAAGCTTCTAGGTCACCTTTTAGGAATAGAGGGGTCATGTAGCTCAGGTCCACTTGACTCCATTGGTCTTGTCCCGAAGAAGACTCCGCTTAGAGTTGGTTGTTTTAGGAGGTTGTTGGTCCGCCAAGTTAGAGAGACATCAATCTTTGGACAAATGACCTATAACTCTAAGTTTGTTCATGTTGTCCTAACCAAGACCAAAACGCCAAATGTTGGATTTAGAGCATCCTGTTAAGAGTCGTTGGGGTATACTTTTACAAATACTATCGCCACGTAGGCCTCACGATGATAGTGTTTGTAAAGGGGATCCGAGACCCCAAGAAACATTTAGCAAAAACATAAGGTTAGCCTTACCCGGGAATTCGGGTACGCCGAAACCATGACCGGCCGATCCTATGAACCAGCTTCTATTTAATTTGCAACATGCATTGCATACATTTGCACAAAACCATTTAGCATATAACTTTTATTTTCAGGAACCTTATAGATTTTGTTGGTGCAAGAAGCGGAAAGGAAGAATGAATCCAACCGTGAAGATCGCTCCATGTCTCAAATTCAAAGAACCGGTCGGGGAATATAACTCAAAGTGAAAGAATTCACCGTCAAGAGAGCTTATTTTGGGAAAAGATTTGGGAACATCCTAGATCTTTGACTACCAATGTGGACATGGAAGCTTTGATTGCTCCGCCAAGTACTATGATCCTCCTCTCCGATGCTTCACATTCCAAGAGTTTCACTGTTCCTACAATTGAAGAGTTCGAGAGAATCCTTAATTGGCCTTGAAGGACGACACCCCTTTTCTCAACATAGGGAAGACCTCGATAAGGCTAAGGTAGTGCTGCTTTGTTTCTTCCCTGTAAGGGAGGTGGCACCTGGATTACGTATAAAGGTATTCGAGGAAAATTTGGAAGATAAGTTGTTAAGTTTGAGTGTTCAAGACGATCCGACTCTTCACTCCATTCTTGCTTTGCTCATCTTTGGGGTGGTTTTGTTTCCATCTAATGAAATTGGTTACTTGAGCCCGCCTGCTATTGGCATATTCATGTCAAAGAACCCTGCTCCTCGCATCATCGATGTTCTTTACCATCTCCATGAGAGAAATCAAGAAGCGAGGGTGGTTCTGTGTTGTTCTCCACTGCATTTATGGTTGACATCTCATATCCCCGAGTGGACCGTGAGAAGATCCCAGAAACTTATCTTGGTCTCAAAATTGGCTTCACTAATGCCGATGGTGTGATGTGGCATTCTCCGTGTCAGATTCTGATGTTATCACCACCGTGGTGGATATTCTAATGTTCCTTTGATTGGGTCTATGGGTTGCATCAATTATAACCCAAGACTCTGCGACAAGACAATTGGGGTATCCGATGGAAACGAACCGCTTGAGCACTTGAAAGCTTCATTGTGCACGAACTTGGTAAAAGGACCAAACGAAGTATGAAGATCCGAAGAGCTTGGGGTCAAATCCATAGGGAGAGCCGAGAGTTAATCAAGAGGGGCGGAATTGATGGAAGGTCTTATCGCAGGTGATAGAGAGAGTCCAAGAAATCAAGCTGCCTTACTTTGTGGAGGTACCCTTTGATCATCCTCGAATCAGAATCACTCATGTGCCAATAGAGGAGAATACGAGGCTTCGGAGATTATTATAAAGATGGAGGAGGAAAGATTGAGCTACAAAGCTCTAATTCTCGCATTTTCCCGTGAGCTGAAAATTTGGAGGCTAACCTCAAGGAGGTGAAAGAAGAATTAGAGGAGAAGAACATGTAATGAAAAGGATGAAGAGCTCCCGATGAGATGTTCGAAAACTTGAGGAGTGCAAGTGGGGCAAGGACCTCCGTCGACAATTGAAGACCGCCAAGATCAAAGGCCAGCTTATCTAGATGAAGAAAAGGCCATGAAGAAAAGAGAGCATTGAAAGCACGCCTCAAGCAAAGATTTCAAAGTTAGAAGCTTCTCCGCACGAACCAATAAAATGCTAGAGAATGAGGTAACGCAAAGAAGAAGTCTCAGATCGCCCGAGAATGGAAGCAATCGAATTAGCTGAAAAGTTCGAGAGCTGAACATTACAGGGAAGAAAGAAATAGCAAAAGGGATGCTTACGAAGGCCTTAGAGCAATGCCAAGGTTGGATTGATGAGATCCAAAATAATCGTCTGTTAGATGAAAAGGATGAACTAGTGTCCTTTCTAGAAGAACAGAATGGGCATTTCTATTGAAGTACAAGGAAATGGTTGACATGTAACCGTTTGATTGTTGACGCATTTTGAGACCTGTGCCCCTAGAAGACCCCAAGACAACCCGATACCTCCCGCCGTGAGTGATTTCTCTCCGTCAAGAGGCGGTGAATGTGTTCAAAGGAAACTAGAGATTGAAGCCTCGCCGTGACAGCATTTCTAGTTTTTAGCCACTTATCTTATTTGAATATTTGAATCTAGTTATTAATGTAATGATTTAATTTAAAGACGAATCTTATTGCTCTCGCTTGAGCTTGAACAAGCCTTGTAGTCACAACTAACACTTTGAGTTTCTATGAGATTCGTTGAATTGCGCTTTAATGCTTCTTTTTCTAATGTTTATTGTTAACTAACGAGTCTTCAAAGAGTCCCTGAAAATAAAATGTACGAAAACATATCATGGGCATACATCCATACTCCCATAGCATATCATACATGGTATCGAGACCACCATCTTACTGCCGTTGATTTTCTTCCACTGCATTTAGACTACTGTGTTTCACGCTCATCGCTACCCGACAAGAAGTAACTGAAGAAACCGATGGAGAAGATGGAAGTCGACATGGCCCCTTAGGACAAGAATGGATACCGTATGGGGCAATTGATGGAGATAATTCGTAACATGGCTCGCAACAAGAGGAGTTGAGAGCTCGTTGTGAGGCTCATCAGAGTCGCCATCAAGAAGTCGCTCAAGGAATGCGTCAGGTTCAAATTAGCTTAGAAATCAACGCCGGCCCTTCATCTTGCCGGCGAGAACCAGTCGCTCAAACGGATCAGCGTGGTTCCTCCTCCGCCTACCCCCACACGCCGCCAGCCGCCGAACTCGGTTGGTGCTCCCAACCAGTAAGGACTATTCAGATTCCGATTCCCAAGATGATGAGGATAACTTTGAAGATTGGTTTTCCAATGTTGAGGAGCCGACCAAGCCGATAGGAAGTGAAGATGCTCGAGGAGCGATGCAAGCCTTTGAGAATCGGATGTTTTGGGTTTCGACATGCCCAACTTGGGATTGGTTCAAGGAGGATTCCTCCAAAATTTAAAATCCCAGCTTTCAAGTACAAGGGCAACTCTTGTCCTAAAACCCACTTGAGGTATTACTATAGGAGGATGTCTCATACACTAAGGATGAGAAGCTCTTGATGCATTTTTTCCAAAATAGTTTGACCGATGGGCCATTGGATTGGTATATGGGCCTTGATAGCTCCTGCAAAAGAACTGGAGAGAGTTGATTGTAGCTTTTGTTCAACACTATGGCTTTAACACTCGATATGGCGCCTACTAGGACCCGCTTGCACAACTTAGCTCAAGAAAACCGAATCCTTCAAGGAGTACGCAAAGGTGGCGCGAGGTAGTCTAAAGTTCAACCCCTATGGTGGAACGAGATGGTGGAGATGTTTACCAAGACACTAGATGGGCCGATTATGCCTTTTGCAATCCGACCAAGATTTTCACCGACATGGTGATGTTCGGTGAAAGAGTCGAGATGGGGATCAAGTTAGGAAAGATCCAAGATGTTGGTACCGACAAGAATCAAGTTGTGGCGCCAAAAAGGCTTTTGGTGTTTAAGAAGAAGAAGGTGAGTCAAGTGCAATCGTATGAGCGAAGAGGGAGAAGCGCCAGAATTCAATCGCCAAGTTGCGTACCGAATTATTCCCCGCTAGTGTTCCAAAACAAGATGTTGCTCCGAGACAATACCACCAAGACCCATGAAGAAGTTTGACCTTGCCAATGTCTTATGCGTAGGTATTCGCCATTTGCAAAGTCTAAATATGATTGAATTACGCCATTTGAAGATTGACCTCGATAACCCGTCAAGTACTTCAATGCGAATGCTCACTGCCTCTATCACCTAATGCTCCGGGCATTCCATCGAGAATTGCTATGCTTTCAAGTACAAGGTGCGAATTTACTAGACACCGAGGCAATCAACTTTGGACCTCCTCCCACTCCTAATGTCATTCAACAACCGCTACCTCCTCATGGTGGAACGTCATAATGCAATTTGCGTAAGATGGAAGTTTGAACCGATAATGGATGTTAGTTTCACCACTCCGCTGTGGTGGATAAAGAAGCAATTATTGTTGAAGGAGATTTCCTGCAGATGATGGTTGTGAACAATGCTTAATTCAAGTTGAAGGTTGTGATAAGTCGAGAGACGATTCAGCGTCTGACATCAAGGGACTCTTCACCGTCCGTAAAGAACTTGATATGAAGAATGATGAAGATGAGGTTGACGTGGTCACTATCCCCGCCACTTAGAAGGATTCCTGCTACAATCCCCGTGCCGACTAAGAAGCCTCCGTGATCATTACTTTGCCGGCCCAAATTCCTACACTAGCGAAAGGGCCATCCCTTGGAATTATGGGTCCGAAAAGCTACCGGACGGCAAGAAATTGAATGGAGACTCAAGGAGGAAAGTCCGATGAAAAGAAGATTGAAGGTTTGAGCTCGCAGCATGACATTGCGAAAGTCGGATTACCAAGTGGACGAATCTTCTCTCCACCCAATCTAGTTGAGAAAACTCAAGCTTTGGCCAAGGCTAAAGCAAAAGGAAAGGGAGTCATGATTGGGGTGAGTCAAGACTAAAGATTCCAACCTGCTCGAGCCCCGAGATGACCAAAGATGTTGAAGAACGATGAGGTATATAAGGAAGAGCGATTACAAGATAATCAATTACCGGCCGACGCCCGCCAAGATTTCTATCTTATTGAGGGATTCCGAGCCTCACCGCAACGCCTGATGCACCAGAAACGCTTCGCTCCTCAAGAAATCTCGTTAACCAATTTGGAGGATTGTGAACAAGATTTCGCAAGTAATGGTCTCTTGCGACTTCGATTTACCTCCCGAGGAAGGAAGCATAACAAAGCGCTACACGCTTCCGTGAGATAGCGAGAACTACTTTATCCCGTGGCGGTAGACACGGATCATCCTCAACGTTCTTCCCAAGTCTACTCTTGAAGTTGGATTATGAAGGGTCAGGCCGAGACCCAAAGTGATTTGATAGTTAAGGCGCTTGATGGGTCAAGAGGTCGTTGTTTGGCGAGGTGGACTTCATTAAGATAGGCCCACGTGTTTTGATGCAACTTTTTCGCCATGGATATTAATCCCTCCCATCGTTGTTTGCTTGGACGCCCGATTCATGGGCTGCCGTGACATCCACCTTGCACCAAAAGTTGAAGTTTTTAATGGAAAGGTGGTCACCATTTATGGTGAAGAAGATTATGTCGCTACCATTTGAGCAACTTCGATATGTCAAGTTGAAGGAGAGATCCACGAAACTCCATGCCAAGCTTTTGAGGCAGAATCACGATAAGATCCCTTGCAAAAAGGTGAAGTCTCCATGGCATCCTACAAGCGTGCTCGTGCTATTGTCAAGTCGACATCCCAAGGGTGGGGAAGAGTGCTAGAACTTCCTACCTAGACGGATAAGAGGGGTTGGGTTTTGCTCCTGAATGAAGGTCTCCGCCTCCACCCCAAGGAGCAAAGGGGTGTCTCTCCCTCAAGTTTGTCAAAGGTGGAATCCAGATTGAAGATGTTGATGCCATTGATGGTGAAGCGGATGGTGACTATGATGTGGACAAGTGGATCTACCCAACTGTTCCAGGACGTGAGCTTTCAAATTGGCTCGCTGAAGATGTTGCTGTGGTTACCCGTTTTGAAGAGTAATTTTCTGTTTATGTCATTCCATAATTCCTACGTTATGCCCAAGACGTAGTGATCATGCTGTAGGGCCACCATGTTTTTAACTTTCAAGTTTATCATTAATGAACGACTTTTTTTTTGCATTCAAATTTTCTCTCTTTGTTTTTTCTTCACTTATTTCTTTTAAAGGTGACAATATCAAATCTTATTTTCTTTTTTATACAAACCTTTTGTTTTTTCATTTTGTTTTATAAAAAAAAAAACTTAATTAAAAAATAATAATAAAAATAAAATTACCAACAACAGACATGGGTCCTTCGACGGACCCGGATTTTGTCGACGATGATTCCATTGTGGCTCATTATGATTTCGATGAACCAATTTATCGTCAAGAGGAAGCAAGAGGACCGTGAATTACCAAGAACTAGCCGTGATGTCGAGGCAAGAAGAAAAGGTCATCCACCGCACTAAGAGGATCTAGAAGTGATTAATCTAGGAACCGAGGACGCCGAAAGGAGGTCAAGATCAAGCATTGAAGATGGAGTTAAGCAAAAGCTTGTCGAAATGCTACATGAGTACGTAGACACTTTGCTTGGTCTTATGAAGATATGCCCGGTTAGATAATCGACATCGCTATGCACCTAATTGCCCTCAAAGAAGGCTGCCCACGTAGAAAGGTGAAGCTTCTCAGAACACATCCGTAAATGTCAAGAAAATCAAAGAAGAAGTTCGTAAATGTGATGGAAGGTGTTTCCTAAAGGTTGTTTCTTATCCCCATGGTTGCAAACGTACCAGCATCAAGAAAGACGGCAAGGTAAGGATGTGTGTTGATTATAGGATCAACAGAGCTAGCCCTAAGGATGACTTCCTCTCCGCACATCGACATTTTGGTCAATACTACCTGCTAAAGTATTCTCCTTCATGGATGGTTTCTCCGCTACAACCGCATTAAGATGGCGCCCAATGATATGGAGAAAACTACTTCATTATAACTGGGGAACTTTCTACAAAGTGATGCCTTTCGGTTGAAGAACGCAGGGCAACATATCAAGGCTATGGTCACTCTTTCATGATATGATGCATAAAGAGATTGAAGTCTACGATATGATTGCCAAGTCCCGAACAAGAAGAACACTTGGTTCACTTGTTGAAATTGTTCAAAGGTTGAGAAAGTTCAGCCGAGGTTGAACCCAAGTAAGTGCACCTTTGGGTGAGATCGGGAAACTCTTGGGCTTTATTGTGTTTAGAAAGGGATCGAGGTCGACCCCGCAAAGATAAAAGCGATACAAGAGATGAGCCAAGGACAGTAAAAAGAAGTGCGAGGTTTCTTGGGAAGACTAAATTACATCGCTAGGTTCATTTCTCATCTTACGCCCACCGTGAACCTATTTTCAAGTCAAGAAAGAATCCCACAACAGGTGGAACGATGATTGTCGACAGGTTCGACAAGATAAAGAGGTACCTACAAGAGCCTCCAATTCTCTCACCCTGTGGAAGGTAGAACTTGATTATGTACTTGACCGTGTTGGAGAATTCCATGGGTCGTGTGCTCGGTCAACATGATGAGACAGCGTAAAAGAGCACGCCATATACTATTTGAGCAAGAAGTTCATGTAATGCTAATCGAGGTATTCATTATTGAAAAGACTTGTTACAAGACTCGCATGGGCAAAGAAACGACTGCATAAAGTATGCTGACTCACACTACTTTGATCTCTAAAATGGACCCGATAAAGTATATCTTTGAGAAGCCTCCTCACAGAAGGATAGCCCGCTGGCAAATGATCCCCGGATGAATATGATATCCAATACACTACTCGTAAGGCTATCAAAGGTAGTGTGGTGGCGCACTATCTCGCCAAAGAACCATTAGATGATGACTATCACCATGAAGTTTGAGTTCCCTCGATGGTATATTATGTATATCGTAGATTGTAACATTCCAGGTTCAAGAGGGACCCAGCCCGGCTCGCGGTGGACAATGGCGCTCATGGAGCCTCAAATGCATTAGAAATGCCATTATCACTGACCTGCTTCATATTCCACCACCGCAACTGCTTCATTGCACCAATAA
>CM038792.1:232906924-232991027 GCA_021764765.1 Vicia sativa
GTGGATGATATGATGCCAAGTCCCAAACAAGAAGAACACCGTTCACTTGTTGAAATTGTTCGAAGGTCGTAGAAAGTTCAAATGAGGTCAACCTGGCAATCCTTCAGTGATCAGTGGAAACTAGGCTTTATTGTGTTTAGAGGGATCGAGGTCGACCGCAAAGATAAAAGCGATACAAGAGATGCCAGAGCCAAGGACGTAAAAGAAGTGCGAGGTTTCGGGAAGACTAAATTACATCGCTAGGTTCATTTCTCATCTCACACCACCGTGAACCTATCAAGTCATAAGAAAGAATCCTACAACCTGTGGAACGATGATTGTCGACGGCATTCGACAAAGATAAAGAGGTACCTACAAGAGCCTCCAATTCTCTCACCCCTGTGGAAGGCAGACTGCTGATTATGTACTTGACCGTGTTGGAGAATTCCATGGTCGTGTGCTCTTAACAATATGACGACAGATGCGAAAGAGCACGCCATATACTATTTGAGCAAGAAGTCTCTGTAACGCGAATCGAGGTATTCATTATTGAAAGACTCTGTTGCCACTCGCACGGGCAAGAAACGACCTGCATAAAGACATGTTAACTCACACTACTTTCTTGATCTCCAAATGGACCCGATAAAGTATATCTTGAGAAGCCACCATGGTGAAGGATAGCCCTGGCAAATGATCCCGATAATATGATATCCAATACACTACCAAGGCTATCAAAGGTAGTGGTGGCGACTATCTCGCCAACAACCATTAGATGATGACTATCACCGATGAAGTTTGAGTTCCCTGATGAAGACATTATGTATATGTAGATTGTAACATTCCGTGCCGAAGAGGACCCGAGCCCGGCTCATGCAGGACAATGGCATCTGGCTGAGCCTCAAATGCATTAGGAAATGTTACGCCATATCATCTCCGACCGGTTCATATTCCATTCACGCCGTAACTGCTTGATTGCACAACGTGGCCGAGTACTAAGCTTGTATTTTGGGATCAAGCGCCATCGACCTAAGAATCAAAATCTTAAGATATGGAGATTCCGCTTTGGTAATTAGTCAAATCAATGGAGATCGAGACCCGCCATCCGAATTTGATTCCATACCGAGATCATGTTCAAGTTGATCCTTATTTCGACGAGATCACTTTTGATCACATCCCAAGGAGGAGAACACTCAAGTGTGATGCTTGGCTACTTGCCATCCATGTTTAAGGTCGATGGGCGAATGATGCCTGCCTATCACTATAACGAGGTTGGACGAGCCTGCCTGCTATGAAGGTGAAGGCATTGAAAACCTTGGTTCTATGACATCAAAAGGTATCTCGAGACGAAAGAATACTCCTGATGCTCCATCGTTGAGAAGGCTCGCGCAAGTACTCTGGCCAAATTCTTCCTCAATGGCGTGTGTTGTATAAAAGGAACTATGACTGCTTTTGCTGGATGCATGGATAGACACGAAGCAAATAAGATTATAGAAGAAATTCATGAAGGTTCCTTCGGACGATTCTAAGGACACACCATGGCCAAGAAGATCTCGAAAGCTATTATTGGTCCACCATGGAGAACGACGCTACAACCATGTAAAACATGTTACAAATGTCAAATCTACGCCCGATAAGATGCATGTGCCACCTTCATTGAATGTTTTGACTCTCCATGGCCTTTGCGATGTGGGGCATTGATATGATGGAGAAATTAAGCCCACCGCTTCTAATGGACATCGATTCATCCTTGTTACACATCACTTTACCAAACGGGTCGAGGCAAGATCTTATGCTCGTGTCACTGACAAGTGGTCACACGCTTCATCAAGCATAATATCATTTGTCGCTATGTTCCCGAAGATCATTACCGATAACGGCTCGAATCTCAACAACAAAATGATGAAAGAGTACACGATTTCAAGATAAAACATCATAACTCTTCTCCATACCGCCCAAAATGAATGGTGCTGGAGGCGGCAAACAAGAATATCAAGAAGATTGTACAAGATGGTTGTCACTTACAAGGATTGGCACGATGTTGCCATTTGCCTTGCACTATTATCGACTTCAATACGCACGCCACAGGGGCAACTCTTCTCCTGGTATACGGGATGGAAGCCCCACTGTGGAAGTTGAATTCTTCCTTAAGGATTTTAACAGATGTGCAACTCGATGAAGTCGAATGTTCGTAACAGATGATCAATTGAATCTCATCGACGAGAAGAGATTGATACTATTTGTCATGGATGCTATACCAAGCGATGAAAAGGGCTTTCGACAAGAAAGTGTGTCCTAATTTCCAAGTGGTGACCTGTGTCAAGAGAATTTTGCCTCCCAATAGTACCGACGCCGGGGCAAGTGGCTCCAAATTATGAAGGACCGTGACAGAAGAAAGTTTTCTCGAGGAGCTATGTTGCTCGCAATTATGGATGAGAAGATTTCCTCACCCGATCAATGCAGATGTAGTCAAAAATACTGTGAAAAAGAGACCTGTTAGGTTGATCGGCCTAAGCAAAATAAGGGCATCCCGACGAACCAAGAAGTTCGGGCAAAAGTTAGATAATATAAAAGATTGTACACCCTGCAAGTCGAAAACTCGAAAGGGCGGTTGGGCAAAAAGGTATCCTATGGATGAAACCCAGGGCGGTCAGTGCAAAAATTAGGGATTCAAGGCTAACGACTACAACTGCACGATACATGTTTTGGTCGCTTATTTACAATAACTGATAATCCGTAGAGATGGAGGGTCACTCTAATCGAGCATTTTCTCATGACTGCTCGATATTGAGGAACGCTGGTTGAAGTAGGTATGGATTCGTGATTCGACAAAATCCATGATTTTATTGTCACCTTTTCTTTAACTTTGATGTATAAGCAATCGCTCTTTTCGTGATTTGCTTCATGTAAATGCTCATTTACTGCTAATCAATCAATAAAATTACTTTCATCCAAACGTGTTTTTCTATTATTTCTCGCCTTATTTTCATGTTTTTTTTAACTGCTTTGTTTGCAAAACGACGTCCGATATTTTTAATAAATCAGATATAAAACATCGCTGCCTAACCGCGCACGGCATAATTTCTCAAGTTACTTTTCGGCACACCACATTAACGATTGAAATAGTTGATCAGAGGTAATTATTGTTATGTCTCGCTTTACATTTTCAATTACGGGCGCATCACAGACGGGCTTCAACAACCGACAAGGTTTCTTTCTCCAACAAGAGTTATCTATGGCATATGTGTGCTTCAAATGTTATCACTTTCGCCGTCGCGAAGATCGCAAAGAGCGCTTACGCCACAAGCAAGATCATTTTCAAAGGCTCACTTGTGCTAAGATGTTGTCGACCCTCTTATGCAAGAGCTCGTAATCCTAGAGTTACTAAAATCGTGAACTCACGCAACAAGATCATCATCCCGCATGAATGTCAACTCCAAGAGTTACTTCCAAAGGATGTAGATCATTGAAATGACACTTATTCCACAATCCCTATCGTGGTCCGTACTCATCATCTTTGATGAAGACCGATGATTGATTCAATTCACTGGAGGGTCATGTCCCTCGCAGATTCCAATTGCTTTAGTTCTGGATGAATCATAAAACACGCATCATTGCATCACATAGCATCCTCAAAATGCGTAGCCATTGATATGGAGCATTAAAAAATAATAATCTCAAACATGCATCTAAGCATAAGCCGATTAAAGTCTTTATCGAGTACCTTTTATGCCTCCGAAGATCATTCAATAAAAATCCCCAAGTGGTATTCCCATGAGTTCTCTCAAGAAATTCTTCTTGTTGTTGTCATTCCATTTTTGACCCTCGTGGTCTTTCTCACATTATTCAGATTCAATTAATTACCAAGCCGCCTTACTTTTTGCAAATTTTTATTTCTGGTATTCTTACCACGTATTTCATCGCTAGAGTGAGTAAGAGTCTGTCTAACCTTTCTTGCTTCTCAATTGTTTGAGTATCCATACTGTGTGGCATAATTGCCACTTGAAAAATTACACCCCGCCCGGCCTCGAGGGATATTGTATTTCTTGCATATTCGAAACTTTCAAAGTCCAACGTAGTTCGCAATCCTTGCAGAGTCCCTTTGTTGGCCCTTCCCGTGAATTGCCTCGATCGACGATTTTACCATTCCATATATCTTCTCCCAAGAGTCTCGCCTACCATTCTTCGAGTGTCTAATATCTTTACCGACATATACTCCCCGTCTCTGCTCATTTTGATCTCAGGATGCAACTTATCAAGTATGCTGCTCCAAAGATCTACGAGTTCTTACCTTTCGATCCGCAAAGCAACTTATTGAAGTATGCTGCTCCAAAGGTCTGACGTTTCGCTTGATCTCGCTGATGCAACTTATTGAAGTACTGCTCCAAAGATCTCCCCTGCTCATTTTTGATCTCATGATGCAACTTATTGTATGCTGCTCCAAAGATCTACGAGTTCTTACCTTTCTCGATCTCGCAAGCAACTTATTGAAGTATGCTCGCTCCAAAGGTCCGTCTGGTTTCTTTTTCTCGATCCGCAAGCAACTTATTGAAGTATGCTGCTCCAAAGGTCTCGTTCTGGTTTCTGATCTCGCTGGATGCAACTTATTAAAGTACGCTGCTCCAAAGATCTACCCGTTTCATTTTTGATCTCGCATGCAACTTATTGAAGTATGCTCCAAAGATCTTCGAGTTCTTACCTTTTCTGACCGCGGCAACTTATTGAAGTATGCTGCTCCAAAGGTCCTGATTGGTTTGCTTTGATCCGCGATGCAACTTATTCAAGTGCTGCTCCAAAGATCTCCCTGCTCATTTTTGATCTCTGATGCAACTTATTGAAGTATGCCAAAGATCTATGAGTTCTTACCTTCGATCCGCCAAGCAACTGCTATGCTCGCTCCAAAGGTCCGTCTGGTTTCCTTTTCTCGACCGCTAGCAACTTATTAAAGTATGCTGCTCCAAAGGTCCGATTGTTTCATTTTGATCTCAACTCATTCAAGTATGCTGTCAAAGATCTATCATTATTTCTAATCAAGTCGCTTATTCAAGCGCATTCGCTTCTCATGTACCACAATGCTCAAAAAAAAACACAAAAAATATAGAAAATAAAAATTATCAAAAAAATTGAAAATCAAAAACCATAAACATTTATACTTGTTCTTTCTGAGTTAAATTTTGTTCTTTAGTATTTAATCTTCTTTCACCTGAAAGTCAAAGGCTAGCGCCAATTTCACTTTCGTGTTTAAGACGACAATAGGGGCAAATCAAGGTACCCCAAAATTTGCCTCCTATATCGATCTTATCCGGGTTCTAGTTTTGCATTTTTCATGACACTCACATGCATTCATCACCGCTTCCGTGGTTACTGATCGAGTCGATTCCCAAAGATCTGCTGAGCGTAAAAGTGGTGTTTTCACCAATTCGAGGATATTTGAAAACCACGGGTTTAGTGTTAAATCTATCCGCTCGCATCTATCTGGCTTTCGGGCTCAGTGTCGATGTTAATGAATGGTCCGTTCTGATGGAACTATGGAAGCTTTGTTATATTAAATATCATTACCTCCTCGATTCAAGAGATCAACTCATCGGGTTTAGGATTCACGTTGTTTCGAGTTCATTGTTCAAGGAGGGTGGATTGATGATTATCCGATTATTGATCAACAATTCAAGTTCTAGTGCATTTGGCTTCGCTCATCAACTTTGTTCGTTTAGCAATAGTCGATATATGGCGGTGTGAAAATATTCGCCCGAGGGTCTGCTTGCAAGATTTAAGGATGTCCAAGTTACATGTTGAGATCTTTCCCCGTCGCGCTCATCGCTCACAAGATTCGGGCATTCTATGGAAAACGAAGCTTCCTTTTGAATTGCTTGGTTCCTAATTTTACCCATCCCGAATACGGGTCGATTTGGAATGCGCTGATGATTCCATTATTTTCAAGTGGAACCCATCGATTAATTCAAAAAGGTGAAATCGCTGTTGACTAAGGTTTTGATCAAGAACTTTATTTGAAACTTAGAGTTTCAATTTTTGTTTCAAGCAAAAGACTTGGATTTCTACGTGAACGGATCAACATGAAAGCTTATGACCGGAAATTCAAAAGAAATTAAGTTTTGTTTATTTCTAAGTCATCAAACCATCTTCGCATTTAGAAGTTTAATTTCAAGTTTCAATCAACATTTCTGGTTTGTTTAACCAAATTACTTTTGGTTCATGATTAATTTTGGGAATATTTTGTTCACAACGAATTTCCAACTTTCATACAATTGTTACAACGATAAAGCTCACATTAGTAGTATTTGAAGATTTAGAACTAAAAATTCAAATTGGCACATAATCTTTAAATCTTGCATTCATGAAAATTCAAGAGTATCACATTATTTCAAAGTTGTATTTGTACAAGAATGTAAGAACAAATCAAGAAACATGTATTTACAACTTATCAAATCTTTGACACAAGTCACAAGTTCCTATTGAATACTAGTGTGTCTCTACACTCTTTGAAATTTTCCAAGCCGCCAATGTCTTCATGAATGTGTTTTGACTGCGTTCGAGCATTCCAACTCCAAATCGTTCTTCATTGTTCTTCCGAACTCTAACGCTTTCATATTCATGAAACAAACAAAGAAACTCGTTAGCAATAAACGGACAGAATGATAACATAAACAAGATACAAGATACGCAATTTTCAAATCATCATTAGGATTTTCTTTCCTAATCGTGTCAGCAAAGGTTTCGATCATTCAAAACCGAGGCCTCATATACAAATCATCGCCATAAACTCACTATTGCAAATCTCAAGGGTGTACCTTGGTTCACAACAGAGTGGGAGTTAAGATGAGGAAAAGAGCAAAACATTGGCATGACAAGATCGTGGTTTTATGCAGGCAGCAAGGGTAGGCACCGAAAAGGCAATGTTTACCAAAACAAAGATTACACAACCAAGACATCAATACACCAGAGCCTAACATATCGAAATGCAACATGTAATGTACCAAAACGATCAAAATCATCGCCCAATAACACAGAAAGCACCCAACACAGAAAACACAAAGAGCCTATGATTTTTCGTTTTTGCTCAAGCAAACAAAGCCTCTTTTTTCAAAATCGTAACAACAGAGCCTCGCAAACCCTAACTCACACTATATAAACATTCAAAGCACAAGAACCAAGAGACAACCTGCTCATAAACCCTAACGAAATTGCTCAAACAAAACCCTAACAAGATACTAAAAGACTATCCAAAAACCTGTATGATTCATCAAAACCCACAAAGATTCATCTATCTATAAATCATCATTTTCCTAAAAACCTTCTAAAAGCAAGTATACTGCCGTAAAGAAAAAGGTAATACCCATTTTCAAAGGAAAGAAGGAGGTCATAACCACCAGTCACCGTCCTCCTTCTTTTCTCTTCGCCTCCTTTTTTTCGCATCATAACCGCCATCGCTTTTAGAGCCTAGGGTTTCCTTCTTTCGCTCCTAATCAGAAGCACAAGAATCCAAAAACAATTTAAATCAAATAATCAGATAATGAGTAATCGAGTAATGAGAGAGGAACACCGAGTTTCATCATGAAGGTCAAGTAGAAAGCAAAGATTTGAGAGAGAGATCGAGGTCATGAGAGTGATGACCGAGCGACAGAGCGAGAGTGATTAATTTGTTTATTATAGCGAGAGAGATGAGCTAACCATGAGGCATGCAAACTATGCGAGGCTAGTTTGGACGTAAGAAGAGCGGTGTGAGATCGTAATAAGAGAGAGTGAGGGTGAGTCATTAGGATTAAACTGTGTTTTTGGTTTCATAGTTAATTTTGTTTTATAAAATAGGTTTAGTTAATGTTAAGATTAATTAGTTTAGGATAGTCTTTATTTATACAAATTTTACAAAAGGGTTTAGATTAATTAATCTAGGTTAATGTTATTTTTATTTTTATTATTTATTTTCTTCTCTTAAAAATAATAATAATAATATAATTTCAGCATTAATATTAAATATAATTGAATTTCATTTTTTTTTCATTTAGATAATTTTTAGATAATAAAAAAAAAAAAAACATTAGCTTAAGTACTTTTTTTTTTATATATATATATATGTTTCCTATGATTAACACTTTAATTAGTTAGTAAATAAATTAATATAGTAGGGAGTTTTAGTTATAAGATGAGTGGTTTAGTTCTGGTGGTGACACTTGTCACCACCGTGGTGGCCTATTCGAGATCTAGTACATGTGTATTGTATCCGCTTTTGCACCTCCTGATCAAACCATCGATCTCGATGAAGTCCAGATCCGACGATCCGTAATTGGTGGACCATGCATGCCTCCATGGAGCACTCACACAGATCCAAGAAATTGGTTTTGGGCTCGCTCGACGGTTGCTTGCACCTCTGCATTTAAAGCTTCAAATGTGCCCATTTCTAAACCTTTCTTTAAATTCAATATTATGCAAGTTTTTTTTTTATGATGTATAATACTTTGGCATATGGTAGTTTTTATTTGTTGAATTACCAATTAAATTGTTAATTGATTTTTCATCAAGTAAAAGAATATCTATACTAATAATTATTTAAATTCGATTTGTATTGTGTGTTAATTTATTTTCTTTATTTTTCGCTATTACATCGTCTTGCATGTTTATTTCACGACCGTACACCTACTCTCAAATTAATATAATAACAACGCCTCCGCCTCTCATTTTGGTTACCCACACCAAATTTCTAAGGGTCTCATGGTCAGATGGGTACGGCCATCCTCACGTAGGTTAATTAAGCCCTCGCTTGATTAATCATAACCAAAAATAATTGGTCCATATACCAATCACCATGCACTGTGGTCTCATGATTAATCAAGTCCATATACTTGTTAACCATAACCGAATATCATTTCACGTCCAACGCCGCAATTTTCAAATAGTGTTATGGTACTTAATTGTTGTTAGAGGTTCGCCCAACGATTTAATTAAAATGTAAAGTATTTGGGCCATTAGAGGGAAACCCAATGACTCGAATACTTTATTCCATACACTTGAACGAAAACACTTTCAAATTAAATTAATTAATTGAATTTGTTTTCTAAATCAATTTTTTCCAAAATAAAAATATAGTGATATGGAATTTAATTAAATTGTTAGAGGTTCGCCCAACGATTTAATTATGAAAGTATTTGGGCTATTAGAGGGTAACCCAATGACTTAAATACTTTATTCCATAAAACTTAATAAAAGTGAACTTTGTTTCACCTCACCCTTTTCATAATAAAGATTTTGATGAGAGAAGATTGGTTGACCTCAATCACCAACTCGAGTATCGAATCGCTAGAGGATATCCCACGCTTGTACTACTTGTCATCTACCATTAAAATCAATTCAACCCATTCAAATTCCTATTTCGCCCCATACGATTATTATCAAAAATCAAAAACATTTTCTTCTAAAATCAATACAAACAATCCAAGACATTTTCAACAAGAACTACGGAGTTTTGACTTTCCCATTGCACGAGGGAATGAGGCACGCGGTTTCAAACCGTGTCAAACTCAAAATAATAACAAACAAATCCATTTTCTTTTATTAATTCATGACTTAGAAATTAATTACACACACACAAACACATTTTGAACTAAATGGGTCTCATCGAGTACGATGGACGAAGAGGTGCTAATACCTTCCTCTTGCGAACCGACTCCTAATCCATCCTTTTGGTCTGACCACTTTATCCGATTTTGTGGGTTTTATCTATATTTCGCTCTTTCTAGAACAAATAAAATTAGGTGGCTATTTCATTGTTTTTGAAAATTCATTTTAAATGATTTTTTGAAAAGCTTGTTGCTTCAAGCGCCTACGAGAAAGATCTATGATATGAGATTCCTAGAACCCAAGCATTATTATAGATGATGAACCAACTCAAACTTTTGTGGGGTAATCACCTATACCTCATGCAAGCCTTAAACCTAGGCTCATTGTGAATTGTTTCAGTGCTAAACATGACATCATGACATCATTCGCATTGCATATCATATCTAACTATTTCAAGGACCTAGGGATTTATCTGCTCTTTGTAGGGTATTATGGCTTCTAGGAAGACTCATCCGAATCAACTTCATGGGTATCCTTCTCAACTCAAAGAATTGGTTTCGTAAATTCCCACCATGCTCTGGGCTCATCAAAAGACATGGTTATCTACTTGATTTGGTTATCTCCTGCTGAAGAGGATATGATGCTGTCCTATTCAGCTCTTTTTGATCCGAAACACCATTGCTTTACATTTTATTATCATTGTTCCTACCTAGAAGAATTTTCTAAGCTACTGGGTACCTATTCTCGACCAAATGCCATTTACCTTTGAAAAGGTTCCTAAGTACACATTGCATCACCTTTACATCTTAAGCTGCTCGATATCAAGCCAATCGGGGAAACTAGAAGGAGTTAAGGGTTTACTTTCCAAGTTCTTAATCAAGAAAGCCCGAGAATTCCTCAAAGCATGAGTTTCACGCATTAAGATATTGTGGCCTTGCTAATTTATGGTTTGGTTCTATTCCTAATCGGATCAATTCATAGATGTCAACGCCATCAAGTTGTTTCTCACCCGCAATCTCGGCCTACCTTACTGGAGACATCCTACATTCTCTCCACACTGCATTACTAAGCGACAAGGAACCCTCATGTGTCAGGTCCCTGCTACTTTCAAGGTGGTTTATTTTGCACCTTCCTCCATCGCTTTGAAGAATGAACAAAGGTGAGATGGTCTCAAAGATTGATGTCACTCTCTCATTCCGATATCCGCTGGAATCTTTTCTCTCAAAAGGACTTCACATTCATCGAAGGCTGGAGAATTCCCTAATGTACCACTACTTGGTATAAGGGAGGAATTACTTACAACCCTTCTTTAGCTCTACGTCACTTGGTTTTGCTCAAGAGATGGTCCACATGATATGCTTCTCCAAGATATTGTGTTCGATTATAATCACGATCTCCTGCATCATCGATTTAAGGTTTATACATGTGGGCATGGTAAAGAAGATCGATACCAAGACTTTGGGGCACCAAAACTTCATTCCTGGGAACCTTACCTCAAATGGGTGCGAGCTCGAGCTCAAAACCTCATGATGCCATTCACGCCTGCTTTACCAAGAATTATGGAACCTCATAGGTGACGACTATGCGTCGCTCTCCATCCCGACATGCCCACCGATTTTGAAGACTCAAGAGATCCTGATTCAACTAAAAGAAGAAAGGGATACCAAGCTCAATGCTATGCAAGTGAGAAGAAAGTTCTAGAGTCGACAAAGCTACTTCACGAGGAGCGAAGCATCAATGCCATACATCGGCACCAAGAAGGCCCATGGGAGACTTAGAGCTTTAGGATGTTTATGTTTTTATTGTTTCAATTATCTCTTGTACTTAAAAAGAAAAAAAATAATAAAAAGAAGTACTAATAAATGTTTGTTCATTGCTTGTTTAACAAATTTAAATCTCTTAGGTCCTTGAAAACATTGCATTGCATTCGCATAAACATTGTATATCATAGCATAACATTGCATCATGTACATTGAGATTGGTTTTCATTTGCTCGCTATTTATTTTAGTAAATGGCTCTCGAACGATCAAGGATCTCAAGCTCGAATGCTGGGCCAAGCAGATGTTCACCGCTTGGTCCAAGGCCAAGAAGATCCAAGAAGCTCATCAACAAGAAGAAGAAGGTTGTTGGTCCTCAACATGGGTAGACGCTTTCAAAGGGGTCCAAAAGTGGTCACTTGATCGAGCTCTCAAGTGTCCATACCGAGGGGAGTACTAAGGTGATGAAGGTGATCATGAGCCAAAGAAAGGAGGAGAGGACCACTCGATTATAGCCAACACTGATGAAGATGACAAGTACAAACAACTTGAAGACCGTCTCAATGCCGTGGAAAACCCAAGATGTCCGGGGAATTTTGATGATCTAAGTCTTGTCCTCGGTGTCAGGATTCCTCCCAAGTTCAAAGTTCCTACTTTTGCCAAGTATGATGGCATGTCTTGCCCTAAGTCGCATTTGAAGTCCTATGTCCGTAAGATCAATCCCACACCGATGACATGAAAGTCAGGATGCACTATTTTCAAGAGAGTTTGTCCAAACCCGCTTGAATGGTACTATCACCAGAATGACCGTGATCCGCATTTGGAGTGATTTGTCGATGCTTTCTACGCATAATACGAGTATAATGTCAATTGACACCCACTCGCATGCAACTACAAAGCATGTCTACGGGTCGCGACGAGAAGTTCAAGGAGTATGCCTGTGGAGAGATCTAGCAGCAGTAGTTCAACCACCCTTGTCCAATAGGGAGTTGGTTGATATGTTTATGGAACACCGACAGTTCTTCAATCATCCGATTGGAAATTCTTCATCCGGATTCACCGAGTGACATCGACAAAGCGAGCGCATCAAGTCGGTATCAAGAGGGGAAGATCTGTGTAGTCATCTTCAAATGTCACAAGAAATCTTTGCGTGGTAAGAAAGGCAAGTGTATGGTCGAAAGCCGAGCCAAGACCGACCGTGCTCAACTGCTGGGGCGCAGATTCCAATCCTACATCAAGACAAGCTCACGAGACAACGCACAGAACTGAACGCCACGAAGACAAGCATTTAAGATCAACATGCCATTGTCGCAAGCCTTGCAACACATGTTGAAAGCAGAGTCGATTACACTGAGGATCCTCCTCGTAATGTCAACACTTCCTCCAAGTACAATCCAAATGCTAAGTGTGCTTACCATTCCAATAGCCCTGTGGCACATAATCGACAATTGTGGGCTCAAGAACAAGATTCAAGATATGATGAAGCTAAGCATCGAGTTCCCCTCCCGCTGAGACCGAATGTGATCAACGCCCTATGCCTAACCATGACAAGAGTTCCAATGTCAAGGATGATACTTATGTTTTCAACATAGATGACTTGACCATTCCTCCTGATGATCAAGAAGAATTTTTGTTTCTGGTCAATCCGTGATGCCAGAGATTGTCATTGGTGCCCATCCGCACCGATGGTTGTGCTTGTCGAGAAGACGTAAAGGCATGATGGATAACCGTGAGATACTATTTTCGAAACCACCAATGCGTGTCGTGAAGAAATGTCTGTCGAAATTGACAATGCGAATGAAACAAGCATCATCTGATGGGATACCTTGGGGCAGCCAAGTGGAAAGTATGATTACATGGTGAAGTACACTGCCCGAAGCTACAAGATTCCTATTGAAGATGTTAAAGACCGGACGGGTGACGATTTCCCGTAAGATTGCCGATGTTAACACATAAGGATTTCCTCTCACGATTCTCGGCTGAGTGGCACCTCTCATCATTACTTCTCCAAGACCAGCCCATATTCCTCCCGACAAAGCTATCCTTGAACTATGGAGTCGATGTTTACTATCATGGGCCAAGCAAGACCTCCGACCATCGAAGATCTTACATTGAAGCTACCATTCCCGACATTGACAACATCACCGATCCAAGAGGTGACCGTAACCTAAGGGTATTCTCCAGAGATCTCCTCCAAAGACACGCGACTCCAACAGATTCCGCCTACTCCACCAATATCCCGCCTGAGGGAAAGAACTGGCTCATCCCCGCCAACCGTAGTACCAAAGGAAGTTATCAAGACACCTCTAAACAAGAAATGGAGGAAATTCAAGATCATCAAGAAGAGTGATTACAATGTTGTGGACAGCTTAGGACAGACCATCCAAGATTTCCATGCTCGCTTTGCTCTTGTGCCCGAGGCTCATGCTAATGCCTGGTGAAGTTTCAAGAATGCTCATGCCGCCGACACTACCACGATCGCTCAAGTTTGTATTGCAGCCTGGCCGCCAACAACGGCCAGGCTTCTCTCGATGTCGATTTGACCTCGGAAAGAAACACAACAAAGCCTTGCACATCTCTCGTTGAATGCAAGGGCTACTCTGCTCATGTTTTGGTGGATACCGGCTCGCCTCAATATCCTTCCAAGACGCTTTTGATCGGCTTGATGTCGAAGGGTTGGTTCTCGAGACCCAAAGGACATTATTGTGAGAGCTTTGATGGTTCTAAGCCGCTGTTGGAGAGCTCATCACTCATAAAGTCGGTTCCCCACTTTTGACTCCACTTTCTTTGTCATGGACATCCGCCCCCACTTTGCCTACTTGACGCCTCGATACACGGGCAAAGGCCGTTACTCTACCTTGCATCGTAAATCAAGTACCCGGTGAAAGGGAAGGTTGTTACGATGTGAAGAAGAGTATATGGTCACCATCTACAATATTCCGATACCTCGAGATGGAAGGTGAATTCTTCGAGACCCCGCCAAGCTTTTGAAACAATCCCCAGTCATGCCTGCTGACTCTCCCGCCACCCCGGTTACACAAGTTCCGCCTAGGATGGCTCACTAAAAGATGCTCAAGTCAAGAAGAAGGAAGAGTACTATTTGGGGTCTCCCCGATCTTCCTTTCAAACTTGACAAGACCGTTTAGGCTTCACCATCAAGGGTCAAGATGATACGCCGCGAACGTGCCGCCAACTTCCTTTCCGCGTACCAGAGGAATCCATGCTATGAAGACAACGACAACAACTTCGACATCGCTAAAGGATCTTCCTAACTCTGATAAAGGGCTCAAAGAATTGGAAGATCAAGACGCTATACCAATCTCCTTTAGTCGAGTAATCGCTTTTGTTTTGTTTTGCTTTTCGTATTTCTTTATGTTTCAACAATAAACTTTGAAAGCCTAGTGCTCGCCCGGGCATCATGGCTCGCTTCATAGGGTTATTATCTGTGTCTATGTATTTTCATTCAATAAATTCGTTGGACTTTGCATTCAATTGTTTGTTTTCTTTCTTTACTTTATCACCCCTTCAAAAGCTATGTGTTCTTACACACCCACGTGATACATCGCTAATCACTCCGAATCTCATAATAACAGCCTATGCTATGCTAAATATGACTTCGATAATCCGATCTACCAAGTCAAGACGAAGTGAGGAAGATTGTGAAGTGCGTGAGAACTTGCATGACTGCTACAAGAAGAGAGCGAGTTATACAACCCAATAAGAGCAAGTCGAGGTTGTGAATTGGGTACCGACGAAGACAAAAAGAGATCAAGATAGAGCGGTCTTGAGAATGGTTAAAGAAAGGTTGGTTCAGATGCTACAGACTATATTGAGGTTTTGCTTGGTCATACGAAGACATGCCGGTTTAGACATTGATATTGTGGTACACCGATTGCCGACAAAAGAAGGTTTTCCCCAAAGGAAACAGAAGTCGTCGACGCGCGCCCCGAGATGTCGAGAAAATCAAAGTCAAGTTAAAGCGCTCAACGGGTTTCTAGTCACACTTCCTATCCCCTGGTTGCAAATGTGGTACCCGTGCTCAAGAAGGATGGTAAGGTACGAATGTGTGTGGATTACGTAGATCCGAACAAAGCAAGTCCGAAAGATGATTTCCACTTCCTCATATTGATGTTCGTTGACAATACCGCCAAAGATAAGGTTTTCCTTCATGGATGGTTTCTCCTACATAATCGATCAAATGGCCTCAAGACATGGAGAAGACTACTTTACATACGCCAAGCACTTTGCTACAAGGTTATGCCGCTCGGATCGAAGAACGCAGCGCCACTTATCGCAGTATATGGTGACATTATTTCATGACATGATTCATCACGAGATAGAGGTCTACATCGACAACATGATAGCTCGATCACGATCAAGAAGAACATCTAGATCATTTGCGTAAACCTGCTTGATGATTGAAGAAGTACAAATCGAGACTTAATCCTAACAAGTGCACCTTTGGAGTCGATCCGAAACTCCTAGGTTCAGAGTCGCGGAAGAGGTATTTAGGTTGATCCCGCAAGGTTAAAGCTATTCAAGAGATGCCAGCCCCGCACCGAGAAGGAAGTCGAGGTTTCGGGCCGATTGAACTACATCGCCGATTCATTGCACACCTAACTCGCTACTGTGAGCCAATCTTCAAGTTACTAAAGAAAGATCAAGTAGTGGAATGGAACGACGATTGCCGATCGCTTTGACAAAATCAAGGAGTACCCATGTAATCCTCCCTCCTCGATGCCACCACCAGGAAGACCTCTTATCATGTACTTGACAGTGTTAGAGAACTCAATGGGGTGTGGGCAACATGACGAGTCCGGGTCGAAAAGAGCATGCAATATACTACCTTAGCAAAAGTTTACCGATCGTGAAACAAGATACTCACAAATGAGAAAACTTGCAACGCTTGGTCATCGTCACGACTAAGACAAGATATGTCGACTCACACTACCTTGTTGATTTCCAAGATGGATCCGATAAAATACATATTTGAGAAACCAAATCTTCCTAAGAATAGCAAGATGGCAAATGATCTTGACCGAATATGACATCCAAGACACTTCTCAAAGCGATCAAAGGAAGTAGTAGCCGATCATTCGCTCATCAAGTAGATGACTATGCCTATGCAGCTCAATTTTATGAAGATGTTTTACTAGTCATCGATTGGAAGAACTGTGCCCGCACGAAGGACCCGAACAAGGATCCCGATGGACCATGGTCTTTGATGGAGCCTCAAACGACTTGGCAATGGCATTGGCGCCATCATTACATCCCCGCAGCGACACACGCCTTTCACCGCCAGATTATGTTTCAGCACTAACAACATGGCCGAGCACGGTTGCATCATGGGTATCAAAGTCGCCATTGACTTAAGAATCAAGTTCTTGCAAGTGTATGGAGACTCACTTTAGTGATCACCGATTATATGAGCGAGATACTAAGCATCCGAACCTCATTCCGTAGAGAGCATGTTCAGTTCGATGCCCTACTTGAAGAGATCACTTTCAACCACATTCCAAGAGAAGAGAATCACTATGGACGATGCTACTATGTCTCTATGTTCAAGGTCGATGACAACGAGGCTCCCTGATCATCATCGAGAAGTTCGACTAACCAAGATATTGTCAGTGAGCTTGATATAAGAGAAACCTTGGTACTAATGATGTGAAGAGGTATCTTGAGACTCGTGAATATCCTCAGGGCATCCGTTAATGATAAGAAGTTCATGAGAAGATTCGTGATCCAAATTCTTCTCAGAACGACATCTTATACAAGCGCAACCACGACTTGTGCTTACTCCGTCAGACCGTAAAACAAAGAATGCGATCATGGAAGAGCTACACGGCGAATTTGGTACCCACTCCAAGGCACACCATGGCTAAGAAGATTTTGAGAACAGTTACTATTGGTCCACCATGGAAGTCGATTGTCACCGCTATGCTCGATCTTGTCACAAGTGCCGATTTATGCCAATAAAGTACACGCATCTCCAATACCTCCTCAATGTTTCTAACTTCCCCCGGCCTTTGCAACGGGCATTGACATGATCGAGAAATCAAGCCCACAGCTTCCAATGGACATCGCTTCATCCTCAGTGGCAATAGATTACTTTACCAAGTGGGTGCACCCGATGCATCCGTTACCAAGAATGTCAGGCTCGATTCATCAAGCATAATCTTATCTCGCTTGCATGGTACTCCGAAAGGATTATCACGATAACGGTTCCAACCTCAACAATAAGATGATCACCGAACTCGCACGCAATTCAAGATCAAGCATCACAATTCTTCCATATCGGCTTAAGATGAATGGCGAAAGGAAAGCCGCCAATAAGAACATTAAGAAGATTATACGTAAGATGACAATGACTTACAAAGATTGGCATGAGATGTTACCATTTGCTCTTCATGGTCATCGCACTACAAAGACTAACATCAATGGCAACCCCTTCTCTCTTGTCTACGTGTGGAAGTCGCTTACCCATCGAGGTTCGGATACCTCAACCGTAGTCCTCCGTGAGGCGAAAGAAGCGAAGACGATCGTCCATCGGCTTGACCGCATTAATTTGATTGATGAGAACGACGATCCATCCGCCATGGATGATTTATCAAAACGAATGATCGTAGCATTTAACAAGAAGGTCAACACCGAGTCTACCAAGTCGGGATCTAGTAGTCAAGCGATCATTCTTCCACAAGGTGATCCTGTGGGCAAATGGACTCCACCCATGAGGGACCGCTTGTAGTCAAGACAAGATTCTCCTGGAGGAGCTATGATACTTAGCACCATGGATGGTGAAGACTTCCCACACCCCGTGAACGCAGACATAGTCAAAAATACTACGATGAATAGACCCGCTAGGTCGATTTAACCTAGGCAAAAATAAGTATCCTGCTAACCAAAAGGTTCGCAAAAATTAAGGATATATACAAAACATGTACACCCTAAGTCGAAACCCGAAAAGGCGGTTGGGCAAAAAGGGTATCCCTAGATCTAAAACCCGAAGGGCGGTCTAGGCAAAAGTTAGGATTTAAGCGCATAACTATGTCTCTTCCAGATCACCGCCTGCACTACTATCAAGATTCAATTCAAATGGCGAAGATCGCCACTCACTTTCTAACGACAAGAAGGAGATGAGATAGTCGAAATATATGAGTACTAGCATAGTTGGAACTTAACGAGATTGTTTCCGCATAGCTTTTTACCTTTCTTGTGTACAAACTACTTGGCCATACGCCACCTTTCAAATAAACGCAAGCTTCTTTCTCTTTACGATTTTTGTTGTTGTTATTTGCAATAAGTCCAACATTTGCTTTGAATGACTATACGCATTTGACAATAAGAATCTAATAGCAAACATACGAAAAGTGGACATGCAAAAGTACTTACTACAGGCTCCAGGAATTGAGATGACGGTGAAAGTCACCAAATAGTCCCCACAGAGCATGATCCCTGCAAAGGTGTCACTCACCACAAACTTCCCCAGCAGAGCAAAAGGGAATCCACGAGCTACAATTCCGCTCGACTAAGTAATGTTACATCGGTCTCCAAGCAGTAACACCTCACCCCCAGTCAAGGTATTTATCCCCCACGGATATCTCATCCTTTCCCTTTTTCCCAGCCAGCAGATTCGCACTCCAAGACTTGGTCGATAGTCATCGGAGGAACCTACATCTTCATTCCCCAGCCAGAGATTACAATGGGTTCCTGACTCTTCCAACCCGGCCTCCCAAGAACTATCAAATGCTTTCCAATGAGATCTACACTCGTAATCCCCAAGAGAGCCTCCTAAATTTCCTCTCACAGATCTATACAAGGTCCCCAACTGATCGCCTCCGTGATTCTCCTCACAGAGTCTATATGTGAGATCTCCAACAACGAGCCTCAACTCTACCTTCCTCAACAATATCTAGGCCCAAGACTTGGTCGATAGTGCATCTGGAGGAATCCAGGTATCTTTCTTCCTTCAAAAGGTGGACTTCCACCCACCAATTCCCCAAGCAGAGTCGAATCTTCAAATGTAACATCCGTGATCTTCTTCAAGATGGATATGTTTTGAAATATCACAAACATGCATCATTCATACATTACTCATAAAGTCATAATTTATGCATATGTCATTCATATACATCGTCATGCATCATACTTTGCATAAACTAACCAATGTTCTATCAAAGTTTCTCTTTTCTCCAAACATGTAATACTACCGACGCAAAACAGTCCGTGATTAAGCCCAACCGATGGGAAAACTATCCGAAGACCACACCGGTTGTCTCCGACGATCGGTCCAGATTAAGCCCCGAATCGACGGAAAACTATCCGAAGACCGCCCGTTATCCTCCGATAATGTAATGGATCACCATGCACAACAGAAGCTATCCACATTTTTGCCAACTACAATCTCCTCGTAGTAATCGACATCAAGATTTATTCTGACAATGACTACAAAGTCTAGCGACGACTCAATTGCCTTTGGCATCTAAGCCCATCTCCGACTACTTATCAACAAAGGCTTCACTTTCGTATCGCCGCATATATGGTTAAAATCAATACACTAATAACTTCCTTCAAAGTGAACACGAAGTCAACGTGACGACTTCTGATGGCATCTTAAGCCCATCTCATACTCTTTCCAACATCTACGGAGCCCAGCGACGCCACTTTCCAAAGACTCCTCCTATCAATAATCCCAGCCTCGGCGATGCTCATTCCCCAAAGATTGACCTTCCAGATGGCATCTTAAGCCCATCCCCGCCGCCTCTTATCAATAATCTCGAGTCTAGCTGACGACTCATTCACCTTCTCCAAACGGATCCAGAAGCCCTCCCTCGCATCATCACCAACCGCGAAAGTAAATTGGTGTAGATGAGTGTTCAATCATTTCTACCTGTGTCACGAAGACAAGCATGTCAATCTAACCTCCCAAGACAAGAAGATTGAACAGGGTACCGTCATACCCCAAAATTTGCCCTCCATCTACTCAAGAGATTTCATACATCCATACTCAAGGATTCCTCAAGAGTCGATCGACAAACTCTCTCTAGACAATCAACCCAAACTAGGTTTGGTATCTCAAGTCAAGATGGATTTCAACATCTCCAATGGTCTTCATGCCTCCTCATATGCTTCAAAGATTCTCCATGTCAAGTTTCAAGCCTCACAAGTCAAGTTTCCTGCATAATTGCTCGATGGTCGAAAATCAACAGATTGGACAAAAAGTCAACTCGTGGTCAACATATACCAAACTTCATATTTTTGGTCAACATCCTCATTTTGAAGTTACATTCATCATTTGATCAAGGGTTGATCATGATTCATCAAGAAAACTCAAGATTTGCTCAAAAGTCAAACTTTCTAAATTAGGTTTCTAGGTGAAAAGTCAACTCGAACTTTGACCGATCATAACTTTCTCATACTTTCTCGTAAATTTTCCCACCAAAGCTCATTTTGAAGGAAATTCAATTCTCTACAACTTCATGTCTCACAAGAATGTCCAAAAATGCTTCATTTGAGAGGTATAGCTCAAAACATTACTGTGTCATTTTCAAAGTCAACAAAAGTCAACTTTTGTTTTGAAGATATATTGAGCATGGTAACTCCAATTGAGATGAGACAAAGACATTGTTTAGAGGACTCTAGAGCTTTCCAAAAGTCCAAGAACACTCAAAATGTGGAAAATTGAGCAAGATACACTATTCAAGTTGGGCAATTTTGACAATGCACAAAAGGACATTTTGGTCAAATGCAAAATTTTCCAAATGGGCTATAATCTTTTGATCCAAACTTGTTCATGATAATATTCTTGACCCATAAATGCTTGGTATTGATGATTTTCTATTTTCATGATTTATATTTGAATTTTATAACATTTAATTCAAAAATAAATTATGTAAAATATGAAAATTAAGTTTTTTTTCAAATAAGTTGATTTATATCTCTCTTAATGTCCAAGAAAGCCCACAACCATTACCAAATTCGTGGCTCATGCATATGGAAGAAAAAATCAAGTTTTAAAGAAAATTTGATTTGATTTATTGGAAAATATTTGCACATTCAATTTCCAATCTTTTTCCTTGTTTTTCTCTTCCAATCTCTTCAAATACCAAAGATTGCAGTACAAAACCAAGGACGGAAACCTAACCCTAAACTATCCAAAACTTTGCAAATTTTTTCAAGAATCCAAAATTCAATTTTTGTTTTCGAAGTTTCAGCTCAATTTAACCACTCAATCACCTTCGGGAGGTTCCCAAAGAATCGATCCATACTCATTCTCAAGCCCAGCCGCCTTAACGCCCTTGAGTTCTCACCCATGTCAAAACTTTCCAAATATCGATTTCATAATTCCATGCATTATTAATCGCTTTCATGTATTTCTTGTGTTCGTGCATTCATTAGATCATGTTTGATGCATTACATGAAAGTTTCCATGAGAAATCCAAGCATGCCATTGTTAGGGTTTTAGAGTCAGAGTTTCAAACACGAGTTCCGTGTCAGCCGATTTAAAGGATCACCATTTGCTCGCAAGGATCGAATTAGTCATCCGGTTTTTGTTTCACGCTGAATGATGCATTTTGCGTGTTTTAGGTGAAGGGCAATCGGAGAAGATGACCGGAGTTCTAGCTCCTCGCGTGACTCCCTGCTGAAAGTCGACCGCACGATGGAAGTTTGGCTCACCGACCGCCATGTTACACATGGGTCCACACTACCGATCGGCCTTGAAGTTCAAACCGACACGCTTACCTTCATATTGATTTGATTTTGAATTTCAAACACCAAGTGTCATGTGGCTCGGTTAAAGCGCTTTTTGTGGATACCCTCAAAGGACACTTTCCGATCCTTCCCAAATAACGGTTTTGTTTTCTTTTTTCAAACTTCATATTTTCTATATTTTCCTATTTTTAATATTTTCATTATATTTTAATTTTTCATAATTTTTATTCCATTTAAAAATTATCAAAATTAATTTTCTTTTGCATTTATTTTCTAAAATCTTTATTTAATTTAATAAAAAAATACATTTTTGCATGCATATTTATTTTATTTTTATTTTAGCATTTAAATCATTGTAAATTGTTTTTTAATTATTAAATTGCATTTAAAATCCCAAAAATTATTTTAGCTTATTTATCTTATTTCCAGATATATTAATTTTCTCATATTAAAACTTGCATTTTTCTAACATTTTCTCTTGTTCGATCTATATTGTTTTCCGATTTCTTTTTGTGTGTCGATCCGATTCGACGATTTTCTTTATCATTTTATCATTCTATTTTCCAATAATGTAATTGCTCATGGGTTGTAATAGTTTAATTTAGGACTTTATTTTTCGTGATTTTAAATTATGTATCCGCCTAAAGCCATGTAATAGCGAGGGTTTATCTTTCCGCACTTTACATTTCCGCTTTTACAGATTTTACTTTCCGCACCCTATCAATTGCTAGTAATTAGGCGTGTATGGCAAGATAATAATTAACATAGCCCACTAATTTCAAGATAACATATCTCAAATCAACACACTTCTTTCACACACGCACCCCTTAGGTAATTCTCTCGATGCCTTTCGATTCAAATGGTCATGTCCCTCGAACGTAGAGGTATTCTAGCACCGCTGCTTTTCTAAACAAATCATCATAGTCCCTTCGATACAAAGATCATAAGACCCACGATGTCGCCTCCGAATACATGATCTTGACCGATTGTCGCCACGAAAATGATGATAGTCCCTTCGAATGTGCTAGGATACTTCCTACAAGTTGCCTTCAATGACCATCCGATGTCCCTTCGAATGTCCCGCTTACATCCAACGAATGGAGCTACCTACTAACTAATGGTATGGCTAGCGCTATTCTAAAGGAATGTAGAAGACAAAACCACCAATTCGAGTGGGTAATAAGTCTTTAGTTGCTCGCCTACCAAATGCTTTTCACACCACACACTTTTTCAAAGTTCAAACTTTTCAAAACAAAACATTTCCGAACACTTTGTATACACTCCTACATGAGTCATTACAAAGTCAAAGGAAATGCCTTTTTCAAAACATTTTGTCAAACACACGTAGCAATTTTAAAAAGTGATCTAGAGCAACTAAGAGCCTGTGAGATAATCTGGATGGAAAGGTGCTAATACCTTCCCTTTCATAACCATTCTCCGAACTCGTAATCTAACGAAGGTCTTTTTCTGTTACTTTTACCTTCCCTTAATTGATAAAATAAAAGTCGGTGGCGACTCTTGCTATCCGCACATTTGATACAAAATCCTACAAAGTCAGCTCACCGTATCACGTAATCGGGCGACTACTGATACACCCTAAAGAGAGAATTGCCTTAGGGATTTCTAGATAACTTTATTGCTTTTGTTTGACTTGTATGCTTTATCTTTAAGGGTTGCTTGGGTATTATATTGTTGGATCCTACACCCGATCCGGTTTCCTTTAGGTAAGTAGCATTAGATCATCGCGACCGCTAGACGATAACTAAACGGTCAACATGATGGCTACGTTAGCGTGACACTTTGGTTGTCCCGATACTCTTCATTCCCAAGTTGAAGATAGTATTTGGCTTCAAGGTGTCATCAAGCGCTAACTAAACTTTTAGAACCTTAATTGACCCATCTTGGCCATTGAAGGTAGTGAGATGGCCTTGGTGTAGACCGAGGTTGGTTGATACCGATGCTACGCTATCGAGATTAGACTTTGGGACATTTTCGATCGACCACTGGCCGTCGATTGAAATAAGCGCCTACGAAAGATCTATGATATGAGATTCCTAGAACCCTACATTATTATAGGACAGATGAACCAACTCAAACTTTTGGTGGGTAATCACCTATACCTCATGCAAGCCTTAAACCTAGGCTCATTGTGTGAATTGTTCAGTGTGCTAAACATGACATCATGACATCATTCGCATTGCATATCATTTCTAACTATTTCAAGGACCTAGGATTTATCTTTGCTGCTTTTGTAGGTATTATGGCTTCTAGAAAGACTATCCGAATCAACTTCGGGTATCCCTCTCAACTCAAAGAATTGGTTTCGTAAATTCCCACCATGCTGGCCCATCAAAAGACATGGTTATCTACTTGATTTGGTTATCTCCGTTTTGAAGAAGATATGATGCATGTCCTATTCCAGCTTTTGATCCAAACACCATTGCTTTACATTTCCAGATTATCGCTGGTTCCTACCTGAAGAATTCTAAGCTACTGGGGTACCTATTCTGACCAAATGCCATTCACCGTTTGAAAAGGTTCCTAAGTACGAAGACATTGCATCACTTTACATCTTAAGCGCTCGACATTGAAGCCAATTGGGAAACTAGAAGTGGAAAGGGTTTACTTTCCAAGTTCTTAATCAAGAAAGCCCGAGAATTCCTCAAAGTTATGAGTTTCCATGCATTTGAAGATATTGTGGCCTTGCTAATTTATGGTTTGGTTCTATTCCTAACTCGGATCAATTCATAGATGTCAACGCCATCAAGTTGTTTCTCACCCGCAATCCAAGCCTACTTTACTGGAGACATCCTACATTCTCTCCACACTCGTACTACTAAGCGACAAGGAACTCTCATGTGTGTCATCCTTACTTTCAAGGTGGTTTATTTCGCACCTTCCTCCATCGCTTTGAAGAATGAACAAAGGTTGAGATGGTCTCAAAGATTGATGTCACTCTCATTCGATATCCGTTGGAATCTTTCTCTCAAAAGGACTTCACATTCATCGAAAGGCCAGGAGAATTCCTAATGTACCACTACTTGGTATAAGGAGGTATTACTTACAACCCTTCTTTAGCTCTACGCCGCTTGGTTTTGCTCAAGAGATGGTCCACATGATATGCTTCTCCAAGATATTGTGTTCGATTACAATCACGATCTCCGCATCACCGATTTGGTTTATACATGCTGGGGCATGGTAAAGAAGATCGATACCAAGACTTTGGGGCACCAAACTCCATTCCTTGGGAACCTTACCTCAAATGGGTGCGAGCTCGAGCTCAAAACCTCATGATGCCATTCACTGCTTTACCAAGAATTATGGAACCTGCTATAGGTGACGACCTATGTCGCTCTCCATCCCGACATGCCACCGATTTTGAAGACTGAAGAGATCCCGATTCAACTAAAGAAGAAAGGATACCTTTGAAGCTCAATGCTATGCAAGTGAGAAGAAAGTTCTAGAGTTGACAGCTACTTCACGAGGAGCGAACATCAACGCCTACATCGGCACCAAGAGGAAGCGCCATGGAGACTTAGAGCTTTAGGATGTTTATGTTTTCTTTTATTGTTTCGAACTATCTCTTGTACTTAAAAAGAAAAAATAATAAAAAGAAGTACTAATAAATGTTTGTTCATTGCTTGTTTAACAAATTTAAATCTCTTAGGTCCTTGAAAACATTGCATTGCATTCGTGATAAACATTGCATATCATAGCATAACATTGCATCAGTGTACATTGAGATTGGTTTTCTATTTGCTCGCTATTTATTTTAGCGTAAATGGCTCTCGAACAGATCACAAAGATCTCCAAGCTCGTAATGCCTGGGCCAAGCAGATGTTCACCGCTTGGTCCAAGGCCAAGAAGATCCAAGAAGCTCATCAACAAGAAGAAGAAGGTTGGTCTCCTCAACATGGGTAGACGCTTCAAAGGGGTCCAAAAGTGGTCACTGACGAGCTCTCAAGGAAGTGTCCATACCGAGGGAGTACCAAAGGTGATGAAGGTGATCGCGAGCCAAAGAAAGGAGGAGAGGACCACTGATTATAGCCAACACATGAAGATGACAAGTACAAACAACTTGAAGACCGTCTGATGTGGAAAACCCAGATGTCCGGCTGAATTTTGATGATCTAAGTCTTGTCCCCGGTGTTGTGATTCCTCCCAAGTTCAAAGTTCCTACTTTTGCCAAGTATGATGGCATGTCTTGCCCTAAGTCGCATTTGAAGTCCTATGTCCAAGATCAATCCCCACACCGATGATGTAAAGTGGATGCACTATTTTCAAGAGAGTTTGTCCTAACCCGCTTGAATGGTACTATCACCTAGAGAATGACCGATCCGTATTGGAGTGATTTGGCCGATGCTTTATGCATAATATGAGTACAATGTTGAATTGACACCCACCGCATGCAACTACAAAGCATGTCTATGGGTCGTGACGAGAAGTTCAAGGAGTATGCTCGTAAGGAGAGATCTAGCAGAAGAGTTCAACCACCCTTGTCCAATAGGGAGTTGGTTGATATGTTTATGGGAACACCGACAGTCCCTTCTTCAATCATCCGATTGAAATTCTTCATCCGGATTCACCGAAATGATATTGACAAAGCAGCGATCAAGTCCGGTATCAAGAGGAAGATCGTGCAGAGTCATCTTCAAATGTCGCAAGAGATCTTTGGTGGTAAGAAAGAAGCCAATGCCGTATGGTCGAAAAGCCGAGCCAAGACCGACCGTGCTCAACTGTGGGGGCCAGGATCTCCAATCCTACATCAAGACAAGCTCACGAGACAACGCACAGAATCAAACGCCGCCGAAGACAGCTTACTTAAGATCAACATGCCATTGTCGCAAGCCTTGCAACACATGTTGAAAGCAGAGTCGACACCTCGAGGGATCCTCCTCGTAATGTCAACACTTCCTCTCCAAGTACAATCCTAATGCTAAGTGCTTACCATTCCAATAGCCCAGGCATACATCGACAATTGTTGGGCTCAAGAACAAGATTCAAGATATGATCTGCAAGATTGAGTTTGATCCTCCCGCTGAGACCGAATGTGATCAACGCCTGCCTAACCATGACAAGAGTTCCAATGTTGTTGGTGATGATACTTATGTTTTCAACATAGATGACTGACCATTCCTCCGATGATCCGTAAGAAGAATTTGTTGCAAGTCGGTGTCAATCCAGATGCCCGAGAATTGTCATGGTGCCCATCCGCACCGATGGTTGTGCTTGGTCGAGAAGACGTGCAAGGTATGATGGATAACCGTGAGATACTATTTTGAAACCACCAATGCGTGTCGTGAAGAAATGTCTGTTGAAAATTGACAATGCGAATGAAACAAGACTATCTCGTGGGATACCTGGGGCAGCCAAGGAAAGTATGATTATGGTGAAGTACACTGCTCCCGAAAGCTACAAGATTCCTATTGAAGATGTTAAGGTGACCGGATGGGGTGACGATTTCCGTAAGACTATGCCGATGTTAACACAATAAGGATTTCCTCTCACGATTCCGTGCCTAGAGTGGCACCTCTCATCATCACTTCTCCAAGACCGCCCATATTCCTCCGACAAAGCTATCCCTTGAACTATGGAGTCGATGTTTACTATCATGGCGCAAGCAAGACCCTCGACCATTGAAGATCTTACAGAAGCTACCATTCCCGACATTGACAACATCACCGGATCCAAGAAGGTGACCGTAACCTAAGGGTATTCTCTCCCAGATCTCTCCTCCAAAGACATCATGACTCAAACCGATTCCGCCTACTCCACCAATATCCCGCCTAGAGGGAAAGAACCGGCTCATCCCGCTCAACCGTATACCAAAGGAAGTTATCAAGACACCTCTAAACAAGAAATGGAGGAAATTCAAGATCATCAAGAAGAGTGATTACAATGTTGTGGAATGCTAGGATGACCATCCAAGATTTCCATGCTCGCTTGCTTTCTGGTTCGAGGCTCATGCTAATGCCTTGGTGAAGTTTCAAGAATGCTCATGTGCCGCAAGACACTACCACCGATCGCTCAAGTTTGTATTGCTAGCCTCGGCCGCCAACAACGGCCTAGGCTTCTCTCGATGTCGATTTGACCGAAAGAAACACAACAAAGCCTTGCACATCTCGTTGAATGCAAGGGCGCACTTTGCTCATGTTTGGTGGATACCGGTTCGCCTCAATATCCTTCCAAGACCGCTTTTGATCGCTTGATGTCAAGGGTTGGTTCTCGAGACCCGTGACATTATTGTGAGAGCTTTTGATGGTTCTAAGCGCAAGCTTGGAGAGCTCATCACCGCTAAAGTCGGTTCCTGCACTTTTGACTCCACTTTTGTCATGGACATCCGTCCACCTTACTTTGCCTACTGGACGCCTCGATACATGGGCAAAGGCCACATTTCTACCTGCATCAAACTCAAGTACCCGGTGAAAGGGAAGGTTGTTACAAGATGTGGTGAAGAAGAGTATATGGTCACCATCTATACCATTCCGATACCTCGAGATGGAAGGTGAATTCTTCGAGACCGCTGCTTTTGAAACAATCCCCGAGTCATGCCTGCTGACCTCCCGCCACCCCGAAAGTTACAAGTTCCGCCAGGATGGCCTCACTAAAAGATGCTCAAGTCAGCTGAAGAAGGAAAGACTATTTGGGGTCGCTCCCCGATCTTCCTTTCAAACTTGACAAGACCGGTTTAGGCTTCACCATCAAGGGTCAAGATGATACGCGCGAAAGCGTTGCCAACTTCCTTTCCCGCATCATCCGTAGTGGAATCCATGCTATAGAAGACAACGACAACAACTTCGACATCGAAGTGGATCTTCCCAACTCTGATAAGGGCTCAAGAATTGGAAGATCAAGACGCTATACCAATCTCCTTTAGTCGAGTAATTGCTTTTGTTTTGTTTTGCTTTTCGATTTCTTTATGTTTTGAACAATAAACTTTGAAAGCCTAGTGCCTTGCCCGGCATCATGGCTCGCTTCATAGGGTTATTATCCGTTGTTCATGATTTTCATTCAATAAATTCTGGACTTTGCATTCAATTGTTTGTTTTCTTTACTTTATCACCCTTCAAAAAGCTATGTTCTTACACACACCCACGTGATACATCGCAGTAATCACTCCGAATCTCGTTAATACGGCCTATGCTAAAATATGACTTCGATAATCCGATCTACCCAAGACGAAGTGAGGAAGATTGTGAAGTGCTGTGAGAATCGCTGATCAGCACAAAGAAGAAGAGCGAGTTATACACCCACACGAAGAGCAAGTCGAGGTTGTAAATTGGGTACCGACGAAGACAAAAAAGAGATCAAGATAGGAGCGGTCTTGAGAAAGGTTAAAGAAAGGTTGGTTCAGATGCGAGACTATATTGAGGTTTTGCTTGGTCATACGAAGACATGCCGTTTAGACATTGATATTGTGGTACACCGATTGCCGATAAAAGAAGGTTTTTCCCAAAGGAAAGTAAAGTTCGTCGTGATGCGCCCCGAGATGTCGAGAAAATCAAAGCCAAGTTATGAAGCGCTCAACGCCGGTTTCTTAGTCACATTTCTATCCTCAAGGTTGCAAATGTGGTACCCGTGTTTAAGAAGGATGGTAAGGTACGAATGTGTGGATTACAGATCTCGAATAAAGCAAGTCCGAAAGATGATTTCCACTTCCTCATATTGATGTTCGTTGACAACACCGCCAAAGATAAGGTTTTCCTTCATGGATGGTTTCTCCTACATAATCGATCAAAATGGCTCTCAAGACATGGAGAAGACTACTTTCACAAAGGCACTTTCGCTACAAGGTTATGCCGCTCGGATCGAAGAACGCAGCGCCACTTATCACCGCATATGGTGACATTATTTCATGACATGATTCATCACGAGATAGAGGTCTACATCGACGACATGATAGCTCGATCACGCATCAAAGAAGAACATCTAGATCATTTGCGTAAACTGCTTGACGATTGAAGAAGTACAATCGAGACTTAATCCTAACAAGTGCACCTTGGAGTCGATCCTAAAACTCCTAGGGTTTGTAGTCGAAGAGGTATTGAGGTTGACCGCCAAGGTTAAAGCTATTCAAGAGATGCCGCCCCCGCATCGAGAAGGAAGTCGAGGTTTCGGCCGATGAACTACATTGCCGATTCATTGCACACCTAATCGCTATTGTGAGCCAATCTTCAAGTTACTAAAGAAAGATCAAGTAGTGGAATGGAACGACGATCGCCGATCGCTTTGACAAAATCAAGGAGTACCCATGTAATCCTCCTCTCGATGCCACCAAGGAAGACCTCTTATCATGTACTTGACAAAGTGTTAGAGAACTCAATGGGTGTGTGTGGGCAACATGACGAGTCCTGGTCGAAGAGCATGCAATATACTACCTTAGCAAAAGTTTACCGATCGTGAAACAAGATACTCACAAATGAGAAAACTTGCAACGCTTGCTCAGTCGTCACGACTAAGACAAGATATGTTGACTCACACTACCTTGTTGATTTCAAGATGGATCCGATAAAATACATATTTGAGAAACCAATTTCTCCTAAGAATAGCAAGATGGCAAATGATCTTGACCGAATATGACATCCAAGACACTTCTTTAAAGCGATCAAAGGAAGTGTAGTAGCCGATCATTTGGCTCATCGTCAGATGACTATCGCCTATGCAGTCAATTTCCGATGAAGATGTTTTACTAGTCACGATCAGAAGAACCAGCCCAAACGAAGGACCCGAACAAGGATCCCGATGGACCATGGTCTTTGATGGAGCCTCAAACGCACTTGGCAATGGCATTGGCGCCATCATTACATCCTCGCAGCGGACATACGCCTTTCACCGCCAGATTATGTTTCAACTTGCACTAACAACATGGCCGAGTACGAAGCGCATCATGGGTATCAAAGTGCTATTGACTTAAGAATCAAGTTCTTGCAAGTGTATGGAGACTCACTTTAGTGATCACCGACATAAGAGCGGGATACGAAGCATCCGAATCTCATTCCAGATCGAGAGCATGTTCGAGTTTGATCCCTACTGAAGAGATCACTTTCAATCACATTCCACGAGAAGAGAATCACTGACGCATTAGCTACTATGTCGCCTATGTTCAAGGTCGATGGGACAACGAGGCTCCCTGCATCATCATTGAGAAGTTCGACTAACCAAGATATTGTTGTGAGCTTGATATGTAAGAGAAACCTTGGTACTACGATGTGAAGAGGTATCTCGAGACTCGGAATATCCGCAGGGCATCATAATGATAAGAAGTTCATGAGAAGATTTGATCCAAATTCTTCTCAAGAACGATATCTTATACAAGCGCAACCACGACTTGTGCATCTACTGTAGACCGTAAAACAAAGAATGCGTATCATGGAAGAGTTACACGGCTTAATTTGGTACCCACTCCAAACACACCATGGCTAAGAAGATTTTGAGAACAAAGTTACTATTGGTCCACCATGGAAGTCGATTGTCACCGCTATGCCGATCTTGTCACAAGTGCCGATTTATGCCGATAAAGTACACGCATTCTCCACTCCGAATGTTCTAATCTCCTGGCCTTTTGCAATGTGGGCATTGACATGATCGGAGAAATCAAGCCCACAGCCTTCCAATGGACATCGCTTCATCCTGTGGCAATAGATTTTTACCAAGGGTATGCACCGTATGCATCTCATACTAAGAATGTGTGGCTCGATTCATCAACATAATCTTATCTCGTCGGATGGCACTCCGAAAGGATTATCACGATAACGGTTCCAATCTCAACAATAAGATGATCACCGAACTCGCACGCAATTCAAGATCAAGCATCACAATTCTCTCCATATCGGCCTAAGATGAATGGCGCAGTGGAAGCCGCCAATAAGAACATTAAGAAGATTATATGTAAGATGACAATGACTTACAAAGATTGGCATGATGTTACCATTTGCTCTTCATGGTTATCGACCACAAAGACGAACATCACAGGGCAACCCTTCTCTCTTGTATACGGATGGAAGCCGCCTTACCCATCGAGGTTCGACACCTCAACCGTAGTCCTGTGAGGCGAGTTAGCGAAGACGATCGGTCCGACGGCCGACCGATTAATTTGATTGATGAGAACGACTCGCATCCATCCGCCATGGATGATTTATCAAAACGAATGATCGAGCATTTAACAAGAAGGTCAAACACCGAGTCTACCAAGTCGGTGATCTAGTAGTCAAGCGCATCATTCTTCCACAAGGTGATCCTGTGGGCAAATGGACTCCACCATGAGGGACCGCTTTGTAGTCAAGACAAGATTTTCCTGAGGAGCTATGATACTTAGCACCATGGATGGTGAAGACTTCCCACACCCCGTGAACGCAGTACATAGTCAAAAATACTACGATGAATAGACCCGCTAGGTCGATTTAACCTAGGCAAAAAAATAGATCCTCATGAACCAAAAGGTTCGCAAAATTAAGGATATATACAAAACATGTACACCAAGCAAGTCGAAAACCCGAAAAGGAAGTCAAAAGGGTATCCTTAGACCTAAAACCCAGGGCGGTCTAGGCAAAAGTTAGGATTTAAGCATAACTATGTCTCTTCCAGATCACCGCCTGCACTACTATCAAGATTCAAGATTCAAATGGCGAAGATCACCACTCACTTTCTACCGACAAAGAAGGAGATGAGATAGTCAAATATATGAGTACTAGCATAGTTGGAACTTAACGAGATTGTTTCCGTGATAGCTTTTACCTTTCTTGTGTACAAACCACCGCCATACGCCACCTTTCAAATAAACGCAGTTTCTCTTTACAATTTGTTGTTATTTGCAATAAGTCCAACATTTGCTTTGAATGACTATACGCATTTGACAATAAGAATCTAATCACAAACATACTAAAAGTGAACATGAAAGTACTTACTACAGTGCTGTGAATTGAGATGATGGTGAAAGTCACCAAATAGTCCCCACGTAGCATGATCCCCAAAGGTGTCACTCACCACAAACTCCCCAAGAGAGCAAAAGTGGAATCCACGAGTGCAATCCACCGACTAAGTAATGTTACATCGGTCTCCAAGCAAGAACACTCACCCCCAAATAAGGTATTTATCCTCAAATGATATCTCAATCTTTCCTTTTTCCCCCAAGAAGCAGATTCGCACTCCAAGACTTGGTCGATAGTATCTGAGGAACCTACATCTTCATTCCCCACCCGAGATTACAATGGGTTCCTGACTCTTCCAACCCGGTCTCCAAGAACTATCAAATGCTCTCCAATGAGATCTACACTCGTAATCCCCAAGAGCGCCCTAAATTTCTCTCGCAGGATCTACATACAAGGTCCCCAACGGATCGCCTCCCGCATTCTCCTCACAGAGTCTATATATGAGATCTCCAACAACGAGCTTCTCAAATCTACCTTCCTCAACAATATCTAGGCCCAAGACTTGGTCGATAGTGCATCGGAGGAATCCAGTATCTTTCTTCTCCTTCAAAAGGTGGACTTCCACCTACTCAATTCCCAAGGTGAGTCGAATTCAAATGTAACATCCGCATCTTCTTCAAGATGGATATGTTTTGAAATATCACAACATGCATCATTCATACATTACTCATAAAGTCATAATTTATGCATATGTCATTCATATACATCGTCATGCATCATACTTTGCATAAAACTAACCAATTCTATCAAAGTTTCTTGTTTTTCCAAAATAGGTACCACTTCGACGCAAACAGTCCGTGATTAAGCCCCAACCGACGGAAAACTATCTCGAAGACCACACTGTTGTCCTCCGACGATTGGTCCAGATTAACCCGAATCGACGGAAAACTATCCGAAAGACCGCCCGTTATCCTCCGATAATGCAATGGATCAACACCGATGCACAACAGGAAGCTATCCATTTTTGCCAACTACAATCTCCTCGTAGTAATCGACACTTAAGATTTATTCTGACAATGACTACAGAGTCTAGCGTACGATCCGCTTGCCTTGATGGCATCTTAAGCCCATCTCCGACTACTTATCAACATCTTTCACTTTCGTAATGCCGCATATATGGTTAAAAATCAATATGCACCAATAACTTCTTCAAAGTGACACAGTCTAACGGCTTACCCCTGATGGCATCTTAAGCCCATCTCCATACTCTTCCAAACATCTACGAGCCCATGCATTGCTCACTCTCCAAGACTCCTATCAATAATCCCGAGCCGGCGTACGGCCATTCCCAAAGATCGACCTTTCCAGATGGCATCTTAAGCCCATCCCCGCCGCTCTCTTATCAATAATCTCGAGTCTAGCACGACCATTCACCAGCCTTCTCCAAACAAGCATCTCAGAAGCCTGCTCCCGCATCATCACCAACCGCGAGTGCAAATTTTCGTGATTGAGTGTTCAATCACCTCACCTCCTGTGTCACGAAGACAAGCATGTCAATCTAACCTCCGACAAGAAGATTGAATGGCAGTCATTATACCCCAAAATTTGCCCTCCATCTACTCAAGAGATTTCATACATCCATACTCAAGGATTCCTCAAGAGTCGATCGACAAACTCTCCTAGACAATCAACCCAAACTAGGTTTGGTATCTCTCAAGTCAAGATGGATTCCCAACATCTCCAATGGTCTTCATGCCTCCTCATATGCTTCAAAGATTCTCCATGTCAAGTTTCAAGCCTCAAGTCAAGTTTCGCATAATTGCTCGATGGTCGAAAATCACTGATTGACAAAAAGTCAATCGTGGTCAACATACAACAAACTTCATATTTTTGGTCAACATCTCATTTTGAAGTTACATTCATCATTTGATCAAGGGTTGATCAGATTCATCAAGAAAACTCAAGATTTGCTCAAAAGTCAAACTTTCTAAATTAGGGTTTCTAGGTGAAAAGTCAATCGAACTTTGACCGATCATAACTTTCTCATACTTTCTCGTAAATTTTCCCACCAAAGCTCATTTTGAAGGAAATTCAATTCTCTACAACTTCATGTCTCACAAGAATGTCCAAAAATGCTTCATTTGAGAGGTATAGCTCAAAACATTATGTGTCATTTTCAAAGTCAACAAAAGTCAACTTTTTGATTTGAAGATATATTGAGAATGGTAACTCCAATTGATATGAGACCAAAGACATTGTTTAGAGGACTCTTAGAGCTTCCAAAAGTCCAAGAACACTCAAAATGTGGAAAATTGAGCAAGATACACTATTCAAGTTGGGCAATTTTGGACAATTGACAAAAGGACATTTTGGTCAAAATGCAAAATTTTCCAAATGGGCCTATAATCTTTGATCCAAACTTGTTCATGACAATATTCTTGACCCATAAATGTTATATTGATGATTTTCTATTTTCATGATTTATATTTGAATTTTATAACATTTAATTAAAATAAATTATGTAAAATATGAAAATTAAGTTTCTTTTTCAAATAAGTTGGATTTATATCTCTCTTAATGTCCAAGAAAGCCCACAACCATTACCAAATTCGTGGCTCATGCATATGGAAGGAAAAAATCAAGTTTTAAAGAAAATTTGATTTGTATTTATTGGAAAATATTTGCACATTCAATTTCCAATCTTTTTTCCTTGTTTTTTCTCTTCCAATCTCTTCTATAAATTGCCAGCATTGTGTACAAACCAAGGACGGGAAACCTAACCCTAAAACTATCCAAAACTTTGGCAAAATTTTTCAAGAATCCAAAAATTCGAATTTTTGTTTTCAGCAAGTTTCAGCCCAATTTAACCACTCAATCACCTTCAGGAGGTTCCCAAAGAATCGATCCATACTGCATTCTCAAGCCTGTCGCCTTAACGTTCCCTTGAGTTCTCACCGGTTTGCAAACTTTCCAAATATCGATTTCATAATTCCATGCATTATTAATCGTTTTCATGTATTTGCTTGTGTTCAGGGCATTCATTAGATCATGTTTGATGCATTACATGAAAGTTTCCAACGAAACCAAGCATGCCATTGTTAGGTTTTTAGAGTCGTGAGTTTCAAACACGAGTTCCGTGCCGCTTCAGACGAAAGGATCGCACCATCGGGTTCGCAAGGATCGAATTAGTCGATCCGGGTTTTTGTTTCACTGAATGATGCATTTTGGTGTTTTAGGTCAAGGGCAACGGAGAAGATGACCGAGCCCTAGCTCTGCCGGACCCTGCGTTGAAAGTCGATCGCACGCTGGAAGTTTGGCTCCACCGCTTACTGCTACACATGGGGTCCACACTACCGACTGGTTCGAGTTCAAATGACACGCTTACCTTCATATTGATTTGATTTTGAATTTCAAAACACCAAGTGTCATGTGGCTCAAGGTTAAAGTCATGGCGTGGATACCTCAAAGGACATCACCGATCCTTCCCATATGGGTTTTGTTTTCTTTTTTTTCAAACTTGCATATTTTCTATATTTTCCTATTTTTAATATTTTCATTATATTTTAATTTTTTCATAATTTTTATTCCGCATTTAAAAATTATCAAAATTAATTTTCCTTTTGCATTTATTTTCCAAAATCTTTTATTTAATTTAATAAATTAAAAATACATTTTTGCATGCATATTTATTTTATTTTTATTTTAGCATTTAAATCATTGTAAATTAGTTTTTTAATTATTAAATTGCATTTAAAAAATCCCAAAAAATTATTGTAGCTTATTTATCTTATTTCCAGCATATAATAATTTTCTCATATTCAAACTTGCATTTTTCTAACATTTTTTCTCTTGTTCGATTCATATTGCATTTTCCGATTTCTTCTTTTGCATGTGTCTATCCGATTCGCATTTATTTTCTTTATCATTTTATCATTCTATTTTTACAATAATGTAATTGCTCATGGGTTGTAATAGTTTAATTTAGGACTTTATTTTCCGCATTTTAAATTATGTATCTGCCCCAAAGCCTTGTAATAGCGTAGGTTTATCTTTCCGCACCTTTACATTTCCGCTTTTACATTCCGCATTTTACTTTCCGCACCCTATCAATTGCTAGTAATTAGGCGTGTATGGCAAGATAATAACGAACATAGCCCACTAATTTGCAAGATAACATATTCTGAAATCAACACACTTCTTTCACACTGTCATACCCCAAAATTTGCCCTCCATCTACTCAAGAGATTTCATACATCCATACTCAAGGACTCCTCAAGAGTTGATCAGACAAACTCTCTCCTAGACAATCAACCCAAACTAGGTTTGGTATCTCTCAAGTCAAGATGGATTTCAACATCTCCAATGGCCTTCATGCCTCATATGCTTCAAAGATTCTCCATGTCAAGTTTCAAGCCTCACAAGTCAAGTTTCTCATAATTGCTCGATGGTCGAAAATCGTGTATTGACAAAAAGTCAACTATGGTCAACATACCAAAACTTCTCGATTTTTGGTCAACATCCTCATTTTGAAGTTACATTCATCATTTGATCAAGGGTTGATCATGATTCATCAAGAAAACTCAAGATTTGCTCAAAAGTCAAACTTTCTAAATTAGGTTTCTAGATGAAAAGTCAATCAACTTTGACTGGTCATAACTTTCATACTTTCTCTAAATTTTTCCACCACCTCTTGTTTTGAAGGAAATTCAATTTCTACAACTTCATGTCTCACAAGAATGTCCAAAAATGCTTCATTTGAGAGGTATAGCTCAAAACATTACAGTGTCATTTTCAAAGTCAACAAAAGTCAACTTTTGTTTTGAAGATATTTTGAGCATGGTAACTCCAATTGAGATGAGACCAAAGACATTGGTTAGAGGACTCTTAGAGCTTTCCAAAAGTCCAAGAACACTCAAAATGTGGAAAATGAGCAAGATACACTATTCAAGTTGGGCGCTTTGGACAATTGCATAAAAGGACATTTTGGTCAAAATGCAAAATTTTCCAAATGGGCCTATAATCTTTGATCCAAACTTGTTCATGATGTTATTCTTGACCCATAAATGCTTGGCATTGGTGATTTTCTATTTTCATGATTTATATTTGAATTTTACAACATTTAATTCAAAATAAATTGTGTAAAATATGAAAATTAAGTTTCTTTTTCAAATAAGTGGATTTATATCTCTTAATGTCCAAGAAAGCCCACAACCATTACCAAATTGTGGCTCATGCTTATGGAAGGAAAAATCAAGTTTTAAAGAAAATTTGATTTGAATTTATTGGAAAATATTTGCACATTCAATTTCCAATCTTTTTCCTTGTTTTTCTCTTCCAATCTCTTCTATAATTGCCAAAGAATAACACAAGCCCGAGGACGAAACCCTAACCTAAAAAGAACCCAAACTCTTGCCAAATTTTCCAAGAATCTTTGAAATTGAATTTCAAATTCCGTACCACTTTCAAATTCAAACCAACCATCTCATTGTCGTGGAGGTAAGTTTGAGTAAGTATACACTCACATGGGTTAAAGCAAGCTAAATCGTGTTACATACATGCATACATAATTGATTTTTCTTGAATTCGTATTTTATTACCCGCTTGTTTCAATCGGTTCTAATGATTTGGTTGTGTTCCCGAGGTTTCATGATCAACTGGGAATCGCTCGAGAGGTTGAACGTCAAAATCGCATAATGCCATTACTAGGTTTTTCGGATCTGAGTTGAACCGCCCGTAAAGCCGATTCACTAAAACTAACACCACCAATGGATTCGTGGAGGCCGATTTAGGTGGGCAAGGTCTTCTTTTTCTTTGTTTTCGTTATTTTGTGTGTTCCAAGAATCTCCTCATCGGAGAAGACGACGAGCTAGGCTCGCGCCGCTGACTCTCTCGACCGCGCATATGGGCGCAACGGTTGCCCGATTCGCCCATTCAAAATCAATCGGCCCACGCCCGACCGTGGTTTGATTTTTTCAAAATATCCCCGACGCTACATTCATATTGATTTGATTTCGCTACCAAACACCAAGTGCATCATGGCAGTGGTCGTCGTGTTGGTTTTATATTTGAAAGTGATGTCTCCAGCTCGATTCCTGTCTGCATAACCTTTTTCTTTTTACAAAACTCTATTTTTCTATTTTCCAATTTATTTTAATATTTTCATTCAATTTTAATTGTTTTCATATTTTTATTTCGCATTTAAAATTACCAAAACATTTTTTCTTTTGCATTATTTTCATAAAAATCTTTATTTAATTTAATAAATTAAAAATATAATTTTGCATGCATATTTATTTTATTTTTATTTTAGCATTTAAATCATTATAAATTGTATTTTAATTATTAAATCTTTTCTAAAAATCCCAAAAATTATTTTAATTTATTTATCTTATTTCAAGATATATTATTTTTCCATATCAAAACTTGCATTTTTCTAACATTTTTCCTCTTATTTAATTCATCTCGTATTTTCCGATTTTCTTACTTTCATGTGTTGTCTGATTCTGGACGCTTTTCTTTATCGCTTTATTTTTTCCAATAATGTAATTGCTCATGGGTTGTAATAGTTTAATCTAGGTTTTATTTTCCGAAGTTTAAATTATGTATCTCGCCCAAAGCCATGTAATAGCGTAGGACATTTACCTTTCCGCACTTTACATTCCGTGATTTTACTTTCCGCACCCTTATCAATTGCTAGTAACTAGGCGTGTATGGCAAGATAATAATGGACATAGCTCACACTAATCTTCAAGATAAAATATCCGAATTTGACACACTTCTTTCACACACGCATTTTAGGTAATTCTCTCGATGCCTTTCGAATTCAAAATGGTCATGTCCTCGAACGTAGAGGTATTCTAGCACCGCTGCCTTTCAAAACAAATCATCATAGTCCCTTCGATACAAAGATCATAAGACCCACGATGTCGCCTCCGAATACATGATCTTGACCTCGATTGTCGCCTACGAAAAATGATGATAGTCCCTTCGAATGTGCTAGGATACTTCCTACAAGTTGCCTTCTATGACCATCCGATGTCCCTTCGAATGTCCCGCTTACATCCAACGAATGGAGCTACCTACTAACTAATGGTATGGCTAGCCCTATTCTAAAGGAACGAGAAGTACAAAAAACGACCAACCCGAGTGGGTAAATAAGTCTTTAGTTGCTCGCTCTATCAAATGCTTTTCACACCACACTCTTTTTCAAAGTTCAAACTCTTTTCAAAACAAACATTTCCAACACTTTGTATACACTCCTACATGAGTCATTACAAAGTCAAAGCGAAATGCCTTTTCAAAACATTTTGTCAAACACACGTAAAGCAATTTTAAAAGTTATCTAAGAGCAACTAAGAGCCCGAGAATAAACTACGGATGGAAAGGGTGCTAATACCTTCCCTTTTCATAACCATTCTCCCGAACTCGTAATCTAACGGTCTTTTCTCGTTACTTTTACCTTCCTTAATTGATAAAATAAAAGTCGGTGGCGACTCTTGCTATCCGCACATTTGGATACAAAATCCTACAAAGTCGGCTCACCGTGTTACGTAATCATGACTACTGGGAAACACCCAAAAGAGAGAATTGCCTTAGGGATTTCTAGATAACTTTATTGCTTTTTGTTTGACTTGTATGCTTTATCTTTAAGGGTTGCTTGGGTATTATATTGTTGGGGATCCTACACCGATCCGGCCTTTAGGTAAGTGGCATTAGATCATCGCGACTGCTAGACGATAACTACACGGTCAACATGATGGCTACGTTAGCGTGACACTTTGTTGCCCCGATACTCTTCATTCCCAAGTTGAAGAAAGTATTTGGCTTCGTGGTGTCATCAAGCGCTAACTAAACTTTTAGAACCTTAATTGACCCATCTTGGCCATTAGAAGGTAGTGAGATGGCCGGCTTTGGTGTAGACCGAGGTTGGTTGATACATGCTACGCCATCGAGATTAGACTTTGGGACATTTTCGATCGACCACTTGGCCGTCAGATTGAAATAAGCGCCACGAGAAAGATCTGTATGAGATTCCTAAACCCAAGCATTATAGGACAGATGAACCAACTCAAACTTTTGGTGGTAATCACCTATACCTCATGCAAGCCTTAACCTAGGCTCATTGTGTGAATTGTTTGTGTGTGCTAAACATGACATCATGACATCATCCGCATTGCATATCATTTCTAACTATTTCAAGGACCTAGGGATTTATCTTTGCTCTTTTGTAGGGATTATGGCTTCTAGAAAGACTATCCGAATCAACTTCACGGGTATCCCTTCTCAACTCAAAGAATTGGTTTCGTAAATTCCCACCATGCTCGGCCCATCAAAAGACATGGTTATCTACTTGATTTGGTTATCTTCGTTTGAAGAAGATATGATGCATGTCCTATTCCAGCTTCTTTGATCCAAACACCATTGCTTTACATTTCCGCATTATCGCTGGTTCCTACTTTGAAGAGTTCTCTGCTACTGGGGTACCTATTCTGACCAAATGCCATTCACCGGTTTAGAAAAGGTTCCTAAGTTCAAGACATTGCATCCGCTTTACATCTTAAGCGCTCGGACATTGAAGCCAATTGGGAAACTAGAAGTGGAGTTAAGGGTTTACTTTCCAAGTTCTTAATCAAGAAAGCCCGAGAATTCCTCAAAGTTATGAGTTCCATGCATTTGAAAACATTGTGGCCTTGCTAATTTATGGTTTGGTTCTATTTCCTAACTCGATCAATTCATAGATGTCAATGCCATCAAGTTGTTTCACCCGTAATCCAAGCCACTTACTTGGAGACATCCCATTCTCCACACTCGTACTACTAAGCGACAAGGAACTCTCATGTGTTGTATACCGTTACTTTCAAGGTGGTTTATTTCGCACCTTCCTCCATCGCTTTGAAGAACGAACAAAGGTTGAGATGGTCTCAAAGGCTAATGTCACTCTCCATTCGATATCCGCTGGAGTCTTTTCTCAAAAGGACTTCACATTCATTGAGCGCCAGGAGAATTCCTAATGTACCACTACGGTATAAGGGAGGTATTACTTACAACCCTTCTAGCTCTACGCCGCTTGGTTTTGCTCAAGAGATGGTCCACATGATATGCTTCTCCAAGATGTTGTGTTCGACTACAATCACGATCTCCTAATCACCGACAAGGTTTATACATGCTTGGGGCATGGTAAAGAAGACCGATACCAAGACTTTGGGGCACCCAACTCCATTCCTTGGGAACCTTACCTCAAATGGGTGCAAGCTCGAGCTCAAAACCTCATGATGCCATTCACTGCTTTACCAAGAATTATGGAACTGCTATAGGTGACGACCCTATGATGTTCTCCATCCCGACATGCCTACCGATTTTGAAGACTTGAAGAGATCCCGGATTCAGCTCAAAGAAGAGAGGGATACCTTTCAAGTTATGCAAGCGAGAAGAAAGTCCTAGAGTTGACCAAGCTACTTCACGAGGAGCGAAACATCAACGCCTACATCGGCACCAAGAGGAAGCGCCCATGGGAGACTTAGAGCTTTAGGATGTTTTTGTTTTCTTTTATTGTTTTGAACTATCTCTTGTACTTAAAAAAATAAAAAATAATAATAATAATAAATAATGAGAAGTACTAATAAATGTTTGTTCATTGCTTGTTTAACAAATTTAAATCTCTTAGGTCCTTGAAAACATTGCATTGCATTGCATTCGCATAAACATCGCATAACATATCATAACATTGCATCACAGGTACATTGGAGATTGGTTTTCTCATTTGCTCGCTATTTATTTTAGGAGAAATGGCTCTTGAACAGACTGTCAAAGATCTCCGTGCTCGTAATGCCTGGCCAAGCAGATGTTCACCACCGGTCCAAGGCCAAGAAGATTTGAAGAAGCTCATCAACAAGAAGAAGAAGGTTGTTGGTCTCCTCAACATGGGTAGACGCTTCAAAGGGGTCCTAAGGTGGTCACCAGATCGAGCTCTCAAGGAAGTGTCCATACCGAGGGAGTACCAAGGGTGATGAAGGTGAGCACGTGAGCCAAAGAAAGGAGGAGAGGACCACTGATTATAGCCCACACTGATGAAGATGACAAGTACAAACAACTCAAGACCGCCTCAATGTCTGGAAAACCAAGATGTCCGGCTGAACTTTGATGATCCGAGTCTGCTCCGTGTTGTGATTCCTCCCAAATTCAAAGTTCCTACTTTTGCCAAGTATGATGGCATGTCTTGCCCAAAGTCGCATTTGAAGTCCTATGTCCGTAAGATCAATCCCACACCGATGATGTAAAGTCAGGATGCACTATTTTCAAGAGAGTTTGTCCTAACTCGCTTGGAATGGTACTATCACCAGAGAATGACCGTATCCGCATTGAGTGACTTGGTCGACGCTTACGCATAATATGAGTACAATGTGAATTGACACCCACTCGCATGCAACGCAAAGCATGTCATGGGTCGTGACGAGAAGTTCAAGGAGTATGCTCGTAAATGGAGAGATTTAGCAGTGTAGTTCAACCACCCTTGTCCAATAGGGAGTTGGTTGATATGTTTATGGGAACACCGACAGCCCATTCTTCAATCATCCGATTGAAATTCTTCATCCGGATTCACCGAGTGATATTGACAAAGCGAGCGATCAAGCCGGTATCAAGAGGGAAGATCCATGAGTCATCTTCAAATGTCGCAAAGAAATCTTTTGGTGGTAAGAAAGAAGCTAATGTTGTGTATGGTCGAAAAGCCGAGCAAAGACCGACTGCTACTAATCTGGGGCAATGTGATCTCCAATCCTACATCAAGACAACCTCAACGAGACAACGCAGAACCGTAACAAGCAACGAAGATTTTATTAAGATCAACATGCCTTGTCGCAAGCCTTGCAACACATGTTGAACGCAGAGTGACACCTTGAGGGATCCTCCTCGAATGTCAACACTTCCTCCGGTACAATCCTAATGCTAAGTGTGCTTACCATTCCAATAGCCTGTGGCATACATCGACAATTGTTGGGCTCAAGAACAAGATTCAAGATATGATCAAGCTGCATTGAGTTTGATCCTCCTGAGACCAATGTGATCAACGCGCCTATGCCTAACCATGACAAGAGTTCCAATGTCACAGACGATACTTATGTTTTCAACATAGATGACTTGACCATTCCTCCGATGACCGTTAAGAAGAATTTGTTACAAGCTCTGTCAATCCAGATGCCCAGAGTTGTCGTTGGTGCTCATCCGCACCGATGGTTGTGCTTGGAGAAGACGCGGTTCGGTATGATGGATAACCTTGAGATACTATTTCAAACCACCGTGCGTGTCGTGTGAAGAAATGTCTAAGTTGAAGATTGACAATGCGAACGAAACTGTGCCATCCTGTGGGATACCTGGGGCAGCCAAGTGGAAAGTATGATTACATGGTGAAGTACACTGCTCCGAGAGCTACAAGATTCCTATTGAAGATGTTAAGGCGACCGGATGGGTGACGATTTCCCAAGACTATGCCGATGTTAACACAATAAGGATTTCCTCTCACGATCCCGTGCCTAGAGTGGCACCTCTCATTTTCACTTCTCCAAGACCGCCCATATTCCTCCGACAAGGCTATCCCTTGAATTATGGAGTCGATGTTTACTATCATGGCGCCAAGCAAGACCCTCCGACCATTGAAGATCTTATCAAGTTTCTATTCCTAACATTGATAACATCACCGATCTAGTAAGGTGACCGAACCGAAGGATATTCTCTCCAGATATCTCTCCTCCAAAAGACATCATGACTCCACCGCATTCCGCCTACTCAACCAATATCCCCTAGAGGAAAGAACCAAGTGACTCATCCCGCTCAACCGTAGTACCAAAGGAAGTTATCAAACACCTCCAAACAAGAAATGGAGGAAATTCAAGATCATCAAGAAAAGTGACTACAATGTCAGGAACAGCTGGGATGACCGCCCAAGATCTCCATGCTTGACCGCTCTTGTGCTCGAGGCTCATGCTAATACCTTGGTGAAGTTTCAAGAATGCTCATGTGCCGCAAGACACTACCACCGATCAACTCGAAGTTTGTATTGCTAGGCTGCCAACAACGGCCTAGGCTTCTCTCGATGTCGATTTGATTCCCACGAAAGAAACACAACAAAGCCTTGCACATCTCTCTGAATGCAAGGGCACTACACTATCTCATGTTTTGCTGACACCGGCTCGCCTCAATATCCTTCCAAGATCGCTTTTGATCGACTTGATGTCGAAGGGTTGGTTCCGAGACCCGGACATTATCGTGAGAGCTTTTGATGGTTCTAAGCGAGATTGGAGAGCTCATCATAAAGTCGGTTCCCGACTTTGATTCCACTTTCTTTGTCATGGACATTCGTCCACCTTACTCTGCCTACTTGACGCCTCGATACATGGGCAAAGGGCCATACTCTACCTTGCATCGGGTCAAGTACCCGGTGAAAGGGAAGGTTGTCACAAGATGTGGTGAAGAAGAGTATATGGTCACCATCTCCGCCATTCCGCTATCTCGAGATGGAGGGTGAATTCAAGACTCCCCCGCAAGCTTTTGAGACAATTCCCGAGTCATGCCTGACTCCCTCACTCCCGGTTGCTAAAGTTCCGCTTAGGATGGCCTCTTTGAAAGATGCTCAAGCCATCATGAACAAGGAGGTAGTGCTATTTGGGGACAGCCCCTAATCTTCCTTTCAAATTTGACAAGACCGGTTTAGGCTTCACCATCAAAGGTCGAAGATGATACGCCGCGAACGTGCCGCCAACTTCCTTTCCGTGATCGTCGTAGTGGAATCCATGCTATAGAAGACGATGACAACGACTTCGACATCGCAAGTGGATCTTCCCAACTCAGATTGGCTCAAGAATTGGAAGATCAAGACGCTATACCAATCTCCTTTAGCCGAGTAATTGCTCTTGTTTTGTTTTGATTTTCGTATTTCTTTATGTTTCGAACAATAAACTTTGAAAGCCTAGTGCCGCCCGGCATCATGGCTCGCTCATGGGGTTATTATCCGTCGTTATGTATTTTCATTCAATAAATTGCTGGACTTTGCATTCAATTGTTTGTTTTCTTTCTTTACTTTATCACCCCTTCAAAAGCTATGTGTTTACACACACCCACGTGATACACCGCAGTAATCACTCCGAATCTCGTTAATAACAGCTATGCTAGTGCTAAATATGACTTCGATAATCCGATCTACCAAGTCAAGACGAAGTGAGGAAGATTGTGAAGTGCCGTGGAGAACTTGCCGATCACAAAGAAGAAGAGCGAGTTATACCCACCGAAGAGCAAGTCGAGGTTGTGAATTTGGGTACTAACGAAGACAGAAAAGAGATCAAGATAGGAACGGGTCTTGAGAACAGTGTTAAAGAAAGGTTGATTCAGATGCTACGAGATTATGTTGAGGTTTTTGCTTGGTCATACGAAGACATGCCGGGTTTAGACATTGATATTGTAGTACACCGATTGCCAACAAAGAAGGTTTTCTCCCAAAGGAAATGTAGGTTCGCCATGCGTCCTGAGATGTCAGAGAAAATCAAAGCCGAGGTTATGAAGCAGTTCAATGCGGGTTTCTTATCCGTTACCTCCTATCCCCAGTGGGTCGCAAATGTGGTACCCGTACCTAAGAAGGATGGTAAGGTACGAATGTGTGTGGATTACAGAGATCTGAACAAAGCAAGTCCGAAAGACGATTTCCCACTTCCTCATATTGATGTTCTCGTTGACAACACCGCCAAAGATAGGTTTCTCCTTCATGGATGGTTTCTCCTACAATCGATCAAAATGGCTCCTCAAGACATGGAAAGACTACTACATGTTGGGGCATTTTCGCTACAAGGTTATGCCGCTCGATCGAAGAACGCAGCGCCACTTATCGTCTATGGTAACATTATTTCATGACATGATTCACCACGAGATAGAGGTCTACGTCGACGACATGATAGCTCGATCACATACTGAAGAAGAACATCTTGATCATTTGCAGAAATTGTTTGATAGGTTGAAGAGGTACAGGTTGAGACTGAATCCTAACAAGTGCACCTTTGGAGTCAGATCCGGAAAACTCCTAGGGTTTGTTGTCAGTGGAAGAGGTATTGAGGTTGACCCTGCGAAGGTTAAAGCCATTCAAGAGATGCCACCCCGCATGAGAAGGAGGTCGAGGTTTCTGGGCCGATGAACTACATTGCCGTTCATTGCACACCTAATCGCTACTGTGAGCCAATCTTCAAGTTACTTAAGAAAGATCAAGTAGTAGAATGGAACGACGATTGCGATCGCTTTTGACAAAATCAAGGAATACCCATGTAATCCTCCTATCCCGATGCCACCGCCAAAGGAAGACCTCTTATCATGTACTTGATGTTGTTAGAGAACTCAATGGGTGTGTGTTGGGCAACATGACGAGTCGGTCAAAAGAGCATGCAATATACTACCTTAGCAAAAGTTTACCGATCGTGAAACAAGATACTCACAATGAGAAAACTTGCAACGCTTTGGGTCGTCACGACTAAGACAAGATATGTTGACTCACACTACCTTGTTGATTTCAAGATGGATCCGATAAAATACATATTTGAGAAACCACCTTCCCGAAGAATAGCAAGATGGCAAATGATCTTGACCGAATATGACGCCCAAGACACTTCTAAAGCGATCAAAGGAAGTGTGGTAGCCGATCATTTGGCTCATCGTCGAGATGACTATCGTCTATGCATCAATTTCCGCACGAAGATGTTCTACTAGTGATTACAAGAACCGTGCCTGCAAGGACCCGAACGAGGATCCCGATGGACTATGGTTTTGATGGAGCCTCAAACGCACTTGGCAATGGCATTGGCGCCATCATCACATCCCCTACAGGCAGACATACGCCTTTCACCGCCAGACTTTGTTTCAGTTGCACCAACAACATGGCCGAGTACGAAGCATGCATCATGGGTCTTAAAGCTGCTATTGACTTAAGAATCAGGTTCTTGCAAGTGTATGGAGACTCACTTTAGTGATCACCGACATGCGAGTGGGATACTAAACATCCGAATCTCATTCCAGATCGAGCATGTTCTAAGTTTGATCCCCTATCAAGAGATTACTTTTGATCATATTCCACGAGAAGAGAATCGCCATGACGATTGGCTACTATGTCGCCTATGTTCAAGGTCGATGGGACAACGAGGCTCCCTGCATCATCATTGAGAAATTGACGAACCAACAGATTGTTGTGAGTTTGATACAAAAGAGAAACCTTGGTACTATGACGTGAAGAGGTATCTTGAGACTGTGAATATCCGCAGGGCATCCGTTAATGATAAGAAGTTCATGAGGAGATTCGCCTAAATTCTTCCTCAAGAACGACATCTTATACAAGCGCAACCACGACTTGTGCTCTACTGACCGTAAAACAAAGAATACGTATCATGGAAGAGTTACACGAAGGCTAATTTGGTACCCACTCCAAAGGACACACTATGGCTAAGAAGATTTTGAGAACAAAGTTATTATTGGTCCACCATGGAAGTCGATTGTCACCGCTTATGCTCGATCTTGTCACAAGTGCCGATTTATGCCGACAAAGTGCACGATCTCCAAGACCTCAATGTTTTAACTTCTCCTTGGCCTTTTGCAATGTGGGCATTGACATGATTGGAGAGATTAAGCCCACAGCCCAATGGACATCGTTTCATCCTTGTGGCAATCGATTACTTTACCAAGTGGGTAAGCACCTCGTATGCATCCGTTACCAAGAATGTAGTGGCTCGATTCATCAAGCATAATCTTATCCGCTTCGTATGGCACTCGAAAGGATTATCACGTATAATGGGTCCAATCTCAACAACAAGATGATCACCGAACTCGCACGCAGCTCGAGATCAAGCATCACAATTCATCTCCTTACGGCCTAAGATGAATGGCATGGAAGCCGCCAACAAGAACATTAAGAAGATTATACGTAAGATGACCGTGACTTACAAAGATTGGCATGAGATGTTACCATTTGCTCTTCATGGTTATCGCACTACAACATGAACGTCCACAGTGGGCAACCCCTTCTCTGTATACGGTATGGAAGCCGCCTTACCCATCGAGGTTCGATACCTCAACCGAGTCCTCCAGAGGCAGTTAGCGAAGACGATTGGGTCCGACTGCTTGACCGTGTTAATTTGATTGATGAGAAACGACCGCATCCATCCGCCATGGATGATTTATCGAAACGAATGATCGAGCATTTAACAAGAAGGTCAAGCACCGAGTCTACCAAGTCGGTGATCTAGTAGTCAAGCGCATCATTCTTCCACAAGGTGATCCTAGGGCAAATGGACTCCCACCCATGAGGGACCATTTGTAGTCAAGATGATTTTCCACGGAGCTATGATACTTAGCACCATGGATGGTGAAGACTTCCCACACCCGTGAACGCAGACATAGTCAAAAAATACTACATGAAGAGACCCGCTAGGTCGATTTAACCTAGGCAAAAATAAGCATCCTCGCGAACCAAAAGGTTCGGGCAAAATTAAGGATATATACAAAACATGTACACCCGCGATTCGAAACCCCGGCGGCTTGGGCAAAAAAGGGTATCCCGAGACCAAAACCCGAAAGGGCGGTCTAGGCAAAAGTTAGATTTAAACGCACGACTATGTCTCTTCCAGATCATCCGCCTGCATACTATCAAGATTCAAGATTCAAATGGCGAAGATCACCACTCACTTTCTACCGACTGAAGGAGATGAGATAGTTGAAATATATGAGTACTAGCATAGTTGGACTTAACGAGATTTGTTTCCGCATAGCTTTTTACCTTTCTTGTGTACAAACTACTTGGCCATACGCCACCTTTCAAATGAATACAGCTTCTTTCTCTTTACAATTTCCATTGTTTATTGTTTGCAATAAGTCCAGCATTTGCTTTGAATGACTATACGCATTTGACAATAAGAATCTAATCACAAACATACGAAAAGTGAACATGCAAAAGTACTTACTACAGGTTCCGGGAATTGGGATGACGACGAAAGTCAACAAATAGTTCCCCACGGAGCATAAAGGTGTCGCCCACAACACACCTTCCCCAGCGGAGTATATGTTAATCCACAAGCAGCGATTCCATTCAACCGAGCAACGTTACATCAGTCTCCAAGCAGTAACACTTCATCCCCATCGGATATTTCTCAAGCCTCCCCCCTTCTCCCCGGCAGCAGTATCCAGACTCGAAACTTGGTCAGATAGTGCATCGGACGAAACATACACCTTTTATCCCCCAGCCAGAGATTACAACGGACTCCAGATTCTTCTAGCCCGGTCTCTCAGCAACTATCAAATGCTCTCCAACGAGATCTACACTCGAAATCCCCAGTAGAGCACCTCCTAAATTTCCTCAGCAGGATCTACATACAAGGTCCCCAACAGATCGCCTCCCAGACTCTCCTCAGAAGGGTCTGTATATGAGATCTCCGACAACGAGCCTCTCAAATCTCTACCGTCCTCAACAATGTCCAGACCCAAGACTTGGTCAGATAGTGCATCGGAGGAATCCAGGATATCTTCCTTCTCCTTCAAAAGCAGGGACTTCCACCTACTCAATTCCCGTGCGTAAGTCGAAATCTTCAAATGTAATATCCAAGATCTTCTTCAAGATGGATATGTTTTGAAATATCACAACATCCATCATTCATACATTTTCATAAAAGTCATAATTCATGCATATGTCATTCATATACATCACATGCATCATACTTTGCATAAGACTAACAAATATTCTATCAAAGTTTTTGTTTTCTCCAAAACAGTAATACCATTTCGACGCAAACAGTCCAGATTAAGCCCCGAGCCGACGGAAAACTATCTCGAAGATCGCTTCGCAAATGTGTCCGTGATTAAGCCCCGAGCCGACGGAAAACTATCGAAGACCGCCGACTACGTGTCCAGATTAAGCCCCAACCGACGGAAAACTATCCGAAGACCACCGTTATCCTCCGATAACAGCAATGGATCAACACCGACACACAACAGAAGCTATCCACATTCGCCAACTACAATCTATCTCGTAGTAATCGCCAAGATTTATTCGATTATCAAAAGAATTCAGAGTCAGCGACGACTCGGCTTCCTCTTGGATGGCATCTTAAGCCCATCTTCTCCATTCCAGAACATCTACAGTAGTCTAACGACGGCCGCCTCCCCAAGATCGACTTTTCCAGATGGCATCTTAAGCCCATCTCTCGCCTCTCCCATCGACAACCTTGAGTCTAGCTGACGACTCGCTCCCCAAATAAGTCTCCAACTTCTCCAAATGGCATCGAAGCCTATTCCCGATAATCTATCAACAATGAGTGCAAATTTTGTGTATTTTGTTCAATCATCTTCTACCTCCGTGTCACGAAGACAAGCATGTCAATCTAACCCTTCCAAAGACAAGAAGATTGAACAGGGGCTGTCATACCCCAAAATTTGCCTCCATCTACTCAAGAGATTTCATACATCCATACTCAAGGACTCCTCAAGAGTCGATCGACAAACTCTCCTAGACAATCAACCCAAACTAGGGTTTGGTATCTCTCAAGTCAAGATGGATTTCCAACATCTCCAATGGCCTTCATGCCTCCTCATATGCTTCAAAGATTCTCCATGTCAAGTTTCAAGCCTCACAAGTCAAGTTTCTCGCATAATTGCTCGATGGTCGAAAATCGTGTATGGACAAAAGTCAACTATGGTCAACATACAACAAAACTTCCGATTTTTGGTCAACATCCTCATTTTGAAGTTATATTCATCATTTGATCAAGGGTTGATCATGATTCATCAAGAAAACTCAAGATTTGCTCAAAAGTCAAACTTTCTAAATTAGGGTTTCTAGATGAAAAGTCAACCGAACTTTGACCGTCATAACTTTCTCATACTTTCTCGTAAATTTTCCACCACCTCTTATTTTGAAGGAAATTCAATTTCTACAACTTCATGTCTCACAAGAATGTCCAAAAATGCTTCATTTGAGAGGTATAGCTCAAAACACAGTCATTTTCAAAGTCAACAAAAGTCAACTTTTGTTTTGAAGATATTTTGAGCATGGTAACTCCAATTGAGATGAGACCAAAGACATTGGTTAGATGACTCTTAGAGCTTTCAAAAGTCCAAGAACTCTCAAAATGTGGAAAATGAGCAAGATACACTATTCGAAGTTGGGCAATTTTGGACATTGCACAAAAGGACATTTTGGTCAAAATGCAAAATTTTCCAAATGGGCATATAATCTTTTGATCCAAACTTGTTCATGATGTTATTCTTGACCCATAAATGCTTGGCATTGGTGATTTTCTATTTTCATGATTTATATTTGAATTTTACAACATTTAATTCAAAAATAAATTGTGTAAAATATGAAAATTAAGTTTTTTTTCAAATAAGTTCGATTTATATCTCTTAATGTCCAAGAAAGCCCACAACCATTACCAAATTCGTGGATCATGCTTATGGAAGGAAAAAATCAAGTTTTAAAGAAAATTTGATTTGAATTTATTGGAAAATATTTGCACATTCAATTTCCAATCTTTTTTCCTTGTTTTTTCTCTTCCAATCTCTTCTATAAATTGCCAGCAATACACACAAGCCTGAGGACGGAAACCCTAACCTAAAAAGAACCCAAACTCTTGCCAAATTTTCCAAGAATCTTTGAAATTCGAATTTCAAATTCCAGCCACTTTCAGTCCAAACCAACCATCTCATTGTCTTCAGGAGGTAAGTTTGAGTAAGTATACACTCTTGCCATGGGTTAAAGCAAGCTAAATCGTGTTACATACATGCATACATAATTGATTTTTCTTGAATTCGTATTTTTATTACCTGCTTGTTTCAATCGGTTCTAATGATTTGGTTGTGTTCCTGAGGTTTCACATGATCAATCTGGGGAATCGTTCGAGAGGTTGAACGTCAAAATCGTACAATGCCATTACTAGGGTTTTTCGGATCATGAGTTTGAACCGCCCGACAGCCCGATCACCAAACTAACACCACCAATGGATCTGGAGGCCCGATTTAGGTGGGCAAGGTCTTTTTCTTTGTTTTCGCGTTATTTTGGTGTTCCAAGAATCTCCTCATCGGAGAAGACGATCGAGTAGTGGCTCCGCTGACTCTCTCTCGACCGGAAGCATAGCGCGGCGAAGCATTCCGATTCGTCCATTCAAAATCAACTGGGGCCCACGCGCTGACTGTGTTTGATTTTTTTCAAAATATCCCTGACGCGTGTACATTCATATTGATTTGATTTCGGTTTACCAAACACCAAGTGCATCATGGCGTAGTGGTCAGCGTGTTGGTTTTAAGGTTTGAAAGGGATGTCTCCACCGATTCCTCGGTTCGCATAACCTTTTTCTTTTACAAAACTCTATTTTTCTATTTTCCAATTTATTTTAATATTTCCATTCAATTTTAATTGTTTTCATTATTTTTATTCTGCATTTAAAAATTACCAAAAACATTTTTTCTTTTTGCATTATTTTCATAAAAATCTTTATTTAATTTAATAAATTAAAAAAATATAATTTTTGCATGCATATTTATTTTATTTTTATTTTAGCATTTAAATCATTATAAATTGCATTTTAATTATTAAATCTTTTCTAAAAAATCCCAAAAAATTATTTTAATTTATTTATCTTATTTCCAGCATATATTATTTTTTCCATATCAAAACTTGCATTTTTCTAACATTTTTCCTCTTATTTAATTCATCTCGTATTTTCCGATTTTCTTACTTTCACAGGTTGCTCCGATTCGGACGTTTTTCTTTTATCGTTTTATTTTTTCTAATAATGTAATTGCTCATGGGTTGTAATAGTTTAATCTAGGGTTTTATTTTCCGCAAGTTTAAATTATGTATTTGCCCCAAAGCCATGTAATAGCGTAGGACATTTACCTTTCCGCACTTTACATTCCGCATTTTACTTTCCGCACCCTTATCAATTGCTAGTAACTAGGCGTGTATGGCAAGACTAATAATTGGACATAGCTCACCCTAATCTTCAAGATAAAATATCCGAATTTGACACACTTCTTTCACACACGCACCCTTTAGGTAATTCTCTCGCCTTGCGAATTCAAAATGGTCATGTCCTCGAACGTAGAGGTGTTCTAGCACCGCTGCCTTCAAAACAAATCATCATAGTCCCTTCGATACAAAGATCATAAGACCCACGATGTCGCCTCCGAATACATGATCTTGACCTCGATTGTCGCCACGAAAATGATGATAGTCCCTTCGAATGTGCTAGGATACTTCCTACAAGTTGCCTTCTATGACCATCCGATGTCCCTTCGAATGTCCCGTTTACATCCAACGAATGGAGCCACCTACTAACTAATGGTATGGCTAGCCCTATTCTAAAGGAACGTAGAAGTACAAAGAAACGACCAACTCGAGTGGGTAAATAAGTCTTTAGTTGCTCGCCTATCAAATGTTTTTCACACCACACACTTTTTCAAAGTTCAAACTCTTTTCAAAACGAAACATTTCCGAACACTTTGTATACACTCCTACATGAGTCATTACAAAGTCAAAGCGAAATGCCTTTTCAAAACATTTTGTCAAACACACGTAAAGCAATTTTAAAAGTTATCTAAGAGCAACTAAGACCAGAGAATAAACTACGGATGGAAAGGGTGCTAATACCTTCCCTTTTCATAACCATTCTCCGAACTCGTAATCTAACGAAGGTCTTTTTCATACTTTTACCTTCCCTTAATTGATAAAAATAAAAGTCGGTGGCGCTATCCGCACATTTGATACAAAATCCTACAAAGTCGCTCACCGTGTTACACACACACGCACTTTAGGTAATTCTCTCTCGATGCCTTTCGATTCAAATGGTCATGTCCCTCGAACGTAGAGGTATTCTAGCACCGTTGCCTTCCAAACAAATCATCATAGTCCCTTCGACACAAAGATCATAAGACCCACGATGTCGCCTCCGAATACATGATCTTGACCCTCGATTGTCGCCTACGAAAAATGATGATAGTCCCTTCGAATGTGCTAGGATACTTCCTACAAGTTGCCTTCAATGACCATCTGATGTCCCTTCGAATGTCCCGCTTACATCCAACGAATGGAGCTACCTACTAACTAATGGTATGGCTAGCGCTATTCTAAAGGAATGTAGAAGTACGAAAACGACCAATTCTGAGTGGGTAATAAGTCTCCTAGTTGCTCGCTCTACCAAATGCTTTTCACACCACACACTTTTTCAAAGTTCAAACTCTTTTCAAAACAAAACATTTCCGAACACTTTGTATACACTCCTACATGAGTCATTACAAAGTCAAAGTGAAATGCCATCTTTCAAAATATTTTTTGTCAAACACGCAGAAAGCAATTTTAAAAAAGTGATCTAGAGCAACTAAGAGCCCGTAGATAACTACGGATGGAAAGGGGTGCTAATATCTTCCATTTTCATAACCATTCTCCGAACTCGAATCTAACGAAGGTCTTTTTCTCTACTTTTACCTTCCTTAATTGGATAAAATAAAAGTCGGTGGCTACTCTTGCTATTCGCACATTTGGATACAAAAATCCTATAAAGTCGGCTCACCCTATCACAATAAGACATGAAGTTGTAGAGAATGGATTTCCTTCAAAACAAGAGGTGGTGGAAAAATTTCGAGAAAGTATGAAGAAGTTATGCTCACCAAAGTTTGGTTGACTTTTCACCGAGAAACCCTAATTTAGAAAGTTTGACTTTGGGCAAATCTTGAGTTTTCTTGATGAATCATGATCAACCCTTGATCAAATGATGAATGTGACTTCAAAATGAGGATGTTGACAAAAATTATGAAGTTTGACAGATGTTGACCAGTTGACTTTTGTCTAATACAACCGATTTTCAACCATCCGAACATAGGGGTGTTCGCGGTTTGGGCGGTTTTGACGAAAAATCATCCGAACCGCAAGATAAAAAGGCATGCGGTTTGGTTTGGTTCGTTGACTTTTAGAAAAACTAAATTAAACCAAACCAAACCAATGCGGTTTGGTTCTATGTTGGTTCGGTATTTTACAAATAATTTGTTGAGTCATACATTCATATATATATATATATATATATATATATATACAACATAACTTTGTATTTGGTCATTCATACACGATAAACTACTAAATTATAACAAAAAAACTAATCATATTTGGACAATAACTTCTCATTTAATATGTAAAAGTTAGATTAAACAAAAGTGAAATAATAAACATAAAATAATAGCATAAAATAATATAAAAAATATTATAATAAAACAAAAAATAAAAGAGATGAGAAATTAGTGAAGATGAAAAAGAAAGAACATAAGAGAGGAGAGATTAGAGATAAAGATGTGCGCTAAAATAAAATTGAAAGAGAGAAAAATTGCATTAAAAAAAATGTGCAAAGGAAATAATATAAGAGAGTAGATTAGATAAGAAGAGGCAAGATGTAAGTGGTGAAGATGAAGTGATAATGTTATGAGATATTTAAGAAGATTGAAACCAAATCATAATCAGAAGATGAGAATATTGTTTGTAATCATAAGGCTAATGTATAATAGATTTAGGTTTGAGTTAGATGCTAGTTAAGTAAAATTTAGGTTGTAACATAATGCGGTTTAGTTCGGTTGGTTCGGTTTGTTCGTTTGTTTAAATACAAATCAGAACCGAACCAAACCATGCGGTTTTGTTAAAATGATCCAAACTAATCCGAACCAAATGCGGTTTTTGCGCTTTTGGTTTGGTTTGGTTGGTTTCGTTTTGGTTTGGTTTGGTTTGCGGTTTTCTATTGGATTGGTTTGGTTTTGAACACCCCTATCTAGGGATGTCGCTTGGACTTAATGGGGATCCTCATGGAACGCCTCGGGGCCCCAAAGATGGGGAATTTTCCTGGGGCGGGATGGGAGAAAATTCCGAGAGCATTTTGGGACGGGACGGGAATACACCTCATGGGACCCCGCCTACTATTATTTTAATATAGTTAATTTAATATATATATTTTAGATTAGGATTTTTAGTCATTTCCTTTATGTTTATTAATAAATGTCAAATACTAGTATTTTTTAATAACATAATAAATATGTGAATTCTTTGTGCTTTTTATTTTTATAGAAAATATAAACATTTTAAAAAAATAAAATATTAATGAATAAATGTAGGATCTATGGGATCCCATGGGAACGGGATGGGATAGAAATTCCCCGTGATTTGAGATCGGGACGGGACGGAATGAATTTGATGGCGGGGAAAAAGATGGGGAATTGTCCCCCCGGCCCCGCCCCGCCCCATTGACATCCCTACCCCTATCTGAGCAATTGTCTGAGAAAATTTGACTTGTGAGGCTTGAAACTTGACATGGAGAATCTTTGAAGCATACGAGGAGGCATGAAGACCATTGGAGATGTTGGAAGTCCATCTTGATCTGACAAATACCAAACCCTAGTTGGGTTGATTGTCTAGAGAGGTTTGTCCGATCAACCCTTGAAGAATCTTTGAGCATGGATGTATGGAATATCTTGAGAAGATGGAGGGCAAATTTTGGGGTATGACACTTGTCTTCTGAAATCTCTGGCTTCCACGCGTCCTTCAAGAGTAACGCCTTGATTTAAATTCAAATCTTTTCTTATTGTAAACATCGAACCTCCAATGTATTCGAATTCGAATCCTCAACGAATACTTCCCAAATTAAAACCTTCTTTCTTTCGAACGAATCACAAAAACTTGGGATTTCTCAACCTTATTCGAATAAAAGCCCAAACATAATAAAGTCTATCATTTGAATCAGCTACTTATCGAAATCACCAGCCAACAATCACCAAAACATTCATAGTCAATCCGACTAGCTGAATTCAACCAAAATAAGTTTTCTAAATGTCCTTTGTTTGTTGTGGTAAACTTCGAAAAGAACATTGGATCATTATTAGCTTTAGATTGTAAATAACTCAAAGCAGCAAAAGCACTCACTCCTTCTATTCTTGCCATTGCTTCATTATTAAGTGGTTATATAAGTTCTTTTAAAAATTCCGCACCTTTATGACCACCTTTTGAGCCATCATAAAACCTAAAATATGACAAGTTCTAACACCATTTGCATGCGCACCATCAACAGAGCTTTATCCGATTCACTCAATCGATGATACTTAGGAATCGATGAACATAGTGTGTGGAGTTAACTCATGGTTATGAGAAGTCTCAAATACAAAACTCTCCAATTTTCATTGCAAGATTTAAAGCTACTTGAAACCTCGCATGACATTCCATTCGTATGGTTGGACTTGGATCTCTACATCGTCCCTCTTCTTATCACTCTTACCTCTCTATTACAAACTAATTGAGAACAATTATATTCCCTTCATAATATCATTTTGCATGATTTTTCTTATTGCAAACCGTGACATTTTGCATATATTTCATAGAAATTTATTGTTTTTTCCTCATAAGCAAATTTCAAACCTCTTATATCATAATTTGTTGGGACATTAATCTTTTTGTAAATATTCATGTCCTCTTTTCCTTCTTCATCATCTGACATTATTACAACTAGCCAATTCTTCACAGTCTATATCTTCATAGTCTACATCCATTTGAACCTAATAAAAATACACAAACAAATCTAAATATTTTAGATTCTCCAGCTACATGACTATAAACTTTATGAGAACTAAAATCTCAACAAAAGGATTTTTTTTTTATCACAACTTTACTTTAACACTAAATCAAGATGTAAAAGTGTTAAAAAATCAAGATGTAATATTACTAATATGAATAAACCGTGTAAAATTTAGTGTTAGTGCGATACTGCATATTCTGTAACAGATTGTTGTTATTACTATATTGCAAATTCTGTAGCAGATTGTTGTTACTACTATACTGCAAATTCTGTAATTTCAAAAGTCATGATAGCACATCTATTTATCTCTTTGTGTAGCTGGTCTTAATTTTATTTTGGTTGAATCTCAATTTTGTTTTTATTATAGTAGTTTTGGATCTACTTTCCTTTAGGAAGATCTTAACACACTTTATTACTAATTTGCATCTTAAACATAAATATTAAATTATATCATTTAACAAAAAATAAATAATACTGTAGTAAAATTTTTCATCAAAGACAAATATTATAGTATAATTTAATTGAACACATTGTATTTTAGATTTGTATTTTTTTTGGACAAATTAATCAATTTCTTTTGTTTCGTTTTTGGACTATGTCTATGTCCTTTGTACGGTGATACACTACTACGAAAAAACTAATTAACAACAGTTGGAAAAAAATATATAACCACATGGGACAAGACACTGATATGTAGGGGGTCTTTGTAAGTAAATTATTTACAATCACAGTCTATTGCTTGTGGTAGTAAACTAGATAGCGCACTACATACAACCACTGTTGAATTAAACAATCGTTGTTGCACGCTCTACATACAATCACAATTGAATTAAATAAACTTTGTTGTGTGTGTTTTAATAAATAATAAAAAAATACAACAGAGCACAACAACATCAATAAAAACAAAACAACAAAAACAAGAAGAACAACAACAATAACAACAACAATAATAACTACATCAACAAGAACACCAACATAACAATAACAAGAACAACAATGATAACAACAAGAACAACAATAATAATAATAAAAGAAAGAACAACAATAATAATAACAAAAAAAATAAGAACAATAATATCGAAGAAAGAAGAAGAACAACAATAATAACACAAAAAAGAAAGAAAAGAACAACTAACATTGCTAACTTGAATCCATACTTTCTTTGTGTCATTCAAGTTGAGGAAGATATGATGGAGTTCGTAGATTTGTTAATGAAAGATATTATATTTTAGAGTTTGGTTTAGTGGAGAAATAGAGTGTTGAAGTAAAAGATGGCTTGGAGGTAGAAGATGAAATTCGTCCAAGTTAAAAGTTTGTTTAAGTTTTAGGTTTCACGTGGATCGCTAATGGTAGATTCTTGAGCGTTGATGTGCACTAAATGGACGGTAGATATTTGTTTAAGAAAGGTGAAGAATCTCAAGAAACACTCAATATTCTCAATAACACGCTACATACAACAACAGTTGTATTAAACAACCATTGTTGTATGCCTTTTAATAAAATATAAAAAATGAAGCACTAGAACAACAACAATAAGGTTCGAATCCATGACCATACGGTACATACAACAACGGTTGTATTAAATAACAGTTGTTGTATGTCTTTTAATAAAATATAAAAAATCAGTAGTAAAACAACGACAGCAACAAAATTTGAACTCATAATCATATGTTAAATACAACAACAATTATGTTAAACAACCGTTGATGTATGTCTTTTAATAAAATATAAAAAATATAAACACTTAAATGAATAGATTCTATCACGGTGGATCCTTTGGACGTGGTAAGGTGGAGGTTGTTGTTTGCGTGTTATAATAAAGTGAAAAGTTATGAAAGATAGTGATTTAGGAGATTTCCAGTGTGTTAAGTTTTGGCTTGTATGTTAACTGCAGGAACTGCAATTGGATGAATTTGCGCATCTATGAAATTACCCATCTATGAATTTGGGCGTCTATGAAGTTTTGGCTTGTTTCATTTGCGCATCTATAAGTTTTGGCTTGTTAAGTTTTGACCTTTGAAATTAATACAAATATTTTGTAGTAATTGTAATTTGCATTGTGAGTCATTATCATCAAACAAATCCATTATCATTTCATAGCAGCAACACACCAAACATATCCCACAAATTAGCAATGTTTAAAGATAAAATCAATTTATGAATATTAACAATAGAAAGTAAATACAAAATTACTCATCTATGAATATTAATAACAAAAATTAAATACAAAATTAAAGAAAATAAAATAAAAATTACCTTGTGAGAATGAGTAGAAATCTAGCTAAGCATGAGTGTAAAATGAAATGTATGAGTGAGAGATAAGAGATTGGTTGAGAGTGTAGCAAAAATGAAGAAAAAATTGATGAAGTTAAGAAAGAAGAGATTGATTTAATGAAGAATCTAGAGACTAGTGAATCAAAGTGTTGAAGAAAAATACAAGAGTAATAAAAATCGATAAACAGGAAGAAGAAAAAAAAGAAGTTGAAAAGATTTAGTTTTATTTGCCTTTATTTTAAAATAAAATAAAAAATCACTATTAATATATTTGGAATAAATGTATAATTATTTAAAAATATATAATTATTAAAAATTAAAATATGAAATGAACACTTAAGAGTTTTACACATGACAACTCAAATGAGTAATGTTACTCAATTTTTAGATAAACCCCTTTCAAAATTTAATGTTCCTCAAAGAGATATATCTTATGCCAAATTCTAATAGTTTAGGAAGTTTTTGTCAAGAATTTAATATAAATTTCGAGATTGCCATCGGTTCTTCACAAAGACATACTAGTATCTTATTCCAAATTCTAATAGTTTAGGAAGTTTTGTGTGTGTGTGTGTCAAGAATCCTACAAACTCATAAATTTCATAACTGTCGTTCTATAACTTTAGCCCTTCATTCACGGCTACATTTTAACTTGATAACAAAAAATTGACTTAGTCCTATGCCACATAATTCTTCAATCCAAAGTCTAAACATACCCTTGAACACGTCACCAACAACATTTCATTATATAAAAGATACAAAACTATGTTAGAGTTGAAAGCAATTAACATTCCAACTGAATACATACATAGTCACAACAAAGAGAAGGATGAGGAAACACTCTATGTGTAGCATGTCTATGCTTGTTATAGCAATAGTACTACTTTTGGGAGGAAATCACATGGGAGAGGCATTGACTTGTAGTCCTGTAGAGTTCAGCCCTTGTTTAGGATCAATCACAAAATCATCTCCACCATCAACTGTTTGTTGCCAAAAGCAAGAGAGCAAAGGCCATGCCTGTGTGGTTATCTCAAGAATCCAAGTCTCAGACAGTATGTTTACTCACCAGGTGCTAGAAGGGTTGCTAAATCTTGTGGGGTTCCTTTCCAACTTGTTAGTCATCAATTTACAATAAATATTTGAGGTTGTATCCACTGTGGTATTAGATTCAATAAATATGAATAAGATCAATATATGTTGACACAAGATCTAGAAGTAATTGGTTCACATGTCACTCTACTTCTCAAATAGATCATAGTTTATATAAAGAGGAGGCATCTGTTTTCTCCAGAAATTATGTCTTTGATATTGCAATTGCTAATTCTATTATACACATGTACCTAATCATATATACCTATAAATAACACTATTGAATAAGATAAACTTTGATCCTAATATTACTAGTAGGATGATTACCAAATATAACTTAATTTACTAAATATAGCTTAATATCCTCCGCTAAAGCAAGAGCTTATAGTTTCTGAATGCTCAATTTGGTGATAGAACAATCAAATTGCAATTTTCCTAATGATTTTGTGAGTATATCTGCAAGCAAGCTGAGCCCAAGTAGAGACATGGATTAGGCAGATATAATCTTTGAGAATTTTATACGGAGGAAATGATAATCAACTTCAAAGTGTTTGCCTTTGATGCTCATGGAACATTAGATTCTTGGCAATGTAAAGTCGTTTGACTGAGCAATCATGGGTTAGTCATTGTTAATTTCTATATTGAGAGAATCATTTTAACTATTTTAACTCGCATGTAGTAATTCCATTAATGAATACCTATGTTGTTGTCTGTGTCCAACACATATACATGTACAATATATCTCGACACGCTTTTTAAGTGTCTAACGAAAAAATTAACGTAGAGTATACAAATATGATACTTTATTTTAAATAAAGGATACGATCTAACTCAACTATAAAATAACTCAATTGGGATTTCTTATATTTTCATATTCCACAGCTTCTATCTCCACAATATTTATTTTTCATATGTTGTTTCTATTTCCACGAGGTTTTTCAGATATGCATAATAACATTCGACTTCTATCAAGAAGCACTACCAAATATTATCAAGAGGATGCAAAACTTTGAATGTCGTTGGAGATGAGTTTAGATCGTTAGATGAAAATGAATTTTTGAAGTTATGAATTGACTTTGGATGAGTTAGACTTATAGGATATTTTTTCGATATGGAGTGACTATGATAGAATTTGTATCATTTTGTTTTAGTGGATTTATGTTTCTTTTTTTGTTGATTGAAATTATTTAATTTAAATAAACATAAATTTTGCTCCTCATTTTAAACACTTTATAAATTGTACTCATTAATTGCATTATTATACTAACATATAAAATATATATAATAGTGTACGTGTTCTATGATTTTTACATTAGCAAGGTCCATGTGTTTGTATCGTGTACGTGTTCAAATTCGAGTTTCATAGACCGATACTCAATCTAAGTCTAAGACTGAGAGTGTTTTTTTTCATTTTCTAGGAAACATGAGTCACCAAGTTGCACCAACTAGCTAGCAACTGATCGCTTGGTTAGAAAGAAGCTAGCCCAATCTAAGTCTCACCAACTATGAAGTTGCTTGTCACTTTTACTTAAAAATATTCCTTGACCGGGATTTCCTTTGAAGAACTGAGCTACTTTTAATAGAACCTCCAAATGATTCGTTCGAGGTTTTGCATGAATTGTGATGCAGTCGATAAATCCAAAGGAATAGCAAGCTCTAGACTTAGAATAAAAGCACAAGGTTGCAAACACAAAATCTGTTAGACAAGCTCGGCTTTTAATCCAAAATATAAATAAAACTAAGAATGCTTAAATATTGATCGTACATAAAATTCCAAATGAGCTATAAAGTCGGGGACAGGGAAGGAGCCGAGGATGATACTCAGATGGAGAGTATGGAGGCAGTAACCGAGAATGGTGCTCGGATGGAGGGTATGGAGGCCGAGGTATGGACCGGGTATACATCCCGTCCATATAAGCTAAGATCCAACCCGGCTAGTAAACGAGCGTTACGGACGAGCTAGAGGTAATTGTCGCATTGATCTTGGCAACAGACGTTACACTATGAAGTCATCATTTTACAAACGGTTGACGCACGCATCTCTAATTCGCTTAATGAGTTGAAAGTCGTTATTGAAGGGATGGAAGTCACGCAATATGATATATATAAGGCCCTCCAAAAGATAAGCAAGACTATCTAAGTTTGAGTTCAAGACATCTAGCTTGAACCTCCAAATCCCTAAATACAGATATACAAGTTTTTCTTGCAAGAACAAATATTAAAACAAAACAATGCTTAAAAATTAAAATGCTTTATGATGTGTGATTTCTTCTTAAACACGTCATCTTCCTACATTAGTCTCTTCCATCTTTGAAGAACTCGACCTAATTTCTCTTCTTGATAAAGAGTCTCATCCATTTGATACTCATGAATGTCGAAACATTTAAGGTATTGGATATATTCATGTCATTTGGGAGAGCTATCACATAAGCATTATTAATGATCTTTTGAGTCACTTTGAATTGGCCAAATTGCATGGCTACAACTTACTATAAGTATCAACCAGGAACCTCTTTTTGCACAGAAACACCATCACATTATATCCTATAATGAAAATACTAACTCTCTTGTGTTTATCAATAACTGGTTTATTCTTCTTTCCAATAGTCTCTAACTTAGCCTCGACGACTTCTTTAAAAGTCATCATTTCTTCGACCATATTCTCAGCAGCCTCACTAACTTCAGGGGCCTTAGGCAACTTACCAAATAAGCCATATGCTTAGGAACATAATTATATACTAGGGAGAATGGTGATCTCCCTATAGCTGAGTGCACACCGTTGTAAGAAAATTCGCCTAAGGTAAAACTAAATCTCAATGTTTAAGTTCGTCACCACAAACACTCCGAATCATATCTTCCAAAGTTATGTTGGTTACCTCGGTTTGCCCATCTGTTTGAGTATGAGTTGTAGAACTCATGTTCAACGCGGTTCTAAACAATTCCAAAGAGTAATTCGTAAATGATTGAGAAATTTGGCATCCCTCTCTATATTAATTGACTTATGAACCTCGTGAAGATGCACAACCTCATTGAAAACAATTTGGCTATGTTGGACGATCATTCGCTTTCTTATAAACAATGAAGTGGATCATCTTAGAGAACCTAATTACTAAAAAATACATAATCTAAATCTCGTTGTGTGTTAGGAAAGCTCAACATAAAATCCATGGCTAAATCTTGACAAACATCATCAGGAATAGGTAAAGGCATATAAAACTATTATTTTAAGACCGACCCTTAGAAACCTGACAAGTATAACACCTCCGAATGTAGTACCAATGTCCATTCTCAAATGTGGCCAATAATATCTCTCTATCAGGCTAGAAATGGTTTTGTCTCTACTCAGATGACTGTTAAGGCCACCACCATGCAGGTCTCAAGTTAGCTTATCTCCTTTGACTAATGAAAAGCTTGTTGTTATGTTTCCAAAAGAAGGGTATAAGGTTTTGGACCCTCCTACTTCTCATGTACCGATTAGAACTCCAGCAAGGAAGCTTGCTACGCCTACGCCTACAAGAACTCTGCTTTATCAGATTCCTGAAGAGAATCGTGGTCAGCAGATTGATGTTCCTAAGGAGGCTCCTGCTGATTTACCTTTCATGATGCCTGAGATTATCAGTATTTTGGGGCTTTGTTGAATGAAGAAAATGAAGAGGAACTGACTCGGATTAGCAGAAAGTGATGAAGATTATAAAGCTCCATCTTAAAGTAAAGAAAGGTACACCCCGCAAAGGAAAACAACTTTGAGGAAACTAAATGATAAGGCTCGTGAGTTTGGTGTCAGACATTTGTTTAACTGAATTTTGTTGTTGCTTATGCAACCTATTTTGGAGGAGCATGAAAGACATCTTTGGTTAAGGTAATTTATACAATTCTTTATAAATTAGACGAATTGGTTCGTCCCTATGTACATAAGATTCTTGTTATAATTGAGCTCTTTTGATTGATGAAGATTATTATGCCAGTGTTGAGGGATGGAGATAATAACTAATCTTAGAAAGTTGTTGGCCTGGCCACTATGCAAGAGGCCAGACATAGATAAAATTGATGAGTATGTTAGGAATACTACTGCTAGAGATTTCAGTCTTCTTGCATATGCTCTTGGTATTCCTGCTTTATTGCCCTTCTTGAAGGTTGTTTGTTAGAGTATGAAATCTTGGCAATCTCGCACACCAGGATTAAGATTGTGCAGAAGATTGTCATTTTAACTGGATGCACTGTGTTTCCCACTTGAGGTCTCTTGTTGAAGTTATAGAGAATGTTCAAGTGTTGAGAATCAGAAGGTAAGGAAAATCACTACATTGTCTCTTGTCGCACTTGATGAAGTTGCTGCCCTTAAGGTATTGAAAGTTTTGACTGATGTTGAAGCCTCCGTAGAAGGGTATTAGGCAATACGTGGTAGGGTACTGGCTGCTTTTTAAGGCAATTGGGTTTATCATTCCATTGATTGAAGCCTTATATGCTAGCTATTATACTAAGGAATTCATGATTATTTTTATTCGGGAGTTTCAGTCACCAAGAAGAAATGAATAAAATTGTTCTGAAAGTGGTGAAGCAGTGTGTGAGCACTGAGGGTGTGAAACCTGAGGATATCCTCCCTCGGTTTTTCAGAAACTTCTGGGTTAGGAGGATGGCTTTGGATAGAATAAACTACAAGCACCTTGTGGATACGACAATTGAGATGGCAAACAAGGTCAATGTTGCTGATATTGTTGGAAGAATCTTTGAAGATCTTAAAGATGAGAGTGAACCTTATATGAGAATGGTCATGGAAACTATTGATAAAATGGTTACTAACTTGGGATCATCTGATATAGATCCACGGCTGGAAGAGCTTTTGATTGATGGTATTCTTTATGCCTTCCAAGAATAGACTAGTGATGATGCTAATGTGATGCTTCATGGGTTCGAAGCAGTTGTAAACTCGCTTGGGAAGAGATTAAAACCATATATTCCTCAGATTTATGGTACCATCACATAGAAGTTAAACAGTAAGAGTGTGAAGATGAGGCAACAAGCAGCAAACCTTATTTCCAGGATTGTCGTTGTCATGAAGCAATGCCACGAGGAACAATTGATGGGTCATCTTGGTGTTGTATTGTATGAGTATCTTGAGAAGATTCTTTTCCATGAGTGCTACGTTGGCATGTTCTTCATCGTAATCTTCTTATTCGACTTTGAATCATCCTATGTTTCCATGAGACCTTTCTTAGCTTTGAAAACCTTCTAACGCTTTTCTCCTTTTCGAGCTTTGGATACTTGTTAATGTCTAGGATCCTTGCATTCGTAATAAGTAACTTTTTTCCAAAAGCTTTCTCTTGACCAAATGTAGACTTAGGTATATCTTTAGCTCTTCTTGGTCCTCTCGAACTTGCTCGTCTGTATTCTACAACTGGTTTCTTGATATGAGAGACAATTCACCTTCATCCGAGTATTCTTCATATTCTTATGATTCCTCCTCGCTTGATAAGCCTATGTCTTTTCAAATTTAGACTTGAGCATTATATTTACTCTCTTATGATGTTCATCTTATTGAAGCTCTATCTCGTGACTTCTTAAAGAACTAATCGGCCTCAAGACTCGTGTTGTTCGGATCCTTTGCCAATTTAAAATCATTTACCATTGATCTCCTTTGATAGGAATATTCCGATAATCTTCTTGACATGATTAGTAGTGTGTTGTAGGAATATTTGATGAATCAAGTATTTCAATTATCGTATCCATGTGGATTGATGTGATATTGTCGCCTTTCAATAGTAAAGTGTATTTTAAGATTAAGTAACACAAGGGTTTTGTTTTCTAAACTACCAAGATTATAAGTTCAATCAAAGAACTTTAATATCCTTTTCAAAGAGGGTTATGTTGGATTCAAGAGAGTTTTGGTTTGTTTTCAAATGATGGAAGCATGTCAAGATTAGTTTCATTAACCTAATTTCATATACATTCTATTAACCAAGTGATGAACTAGTTGATGATTGCTATAAATATGTATCCCGTCAATCTTGTTGATTTCAAACCAAGATTGTGAGTTTAATCATGTAAATCTTTGAATGATTACTCACTACAACTATTGACATGATAATAATGAAGTTCAATATTTAGTAAACACTAACTCACAAATCTATTTATAGCATTTGTTCATTAGTGGAAGAATATCCTAGGTCAACTTTGAAACATCCTTTTTCAATCATGATTCAAAGCATAAAGAGATAGTAGAACAAAGATATTCAACATATATAAATCATCAACCATGTTCATACACAAAGAGATTAAAAGAAATACATAAAAGTTAGGTCAACTACCTCTAATCTTGACACAAAAAGAGCTTAGTTACTCATTCTCATGGTTGCTTTGATTGCAAGATGTTTGGGGAAGATGATAAACATAGAAGAAAAATCAAGAAGAACAAGATTCAAAATCCAATTCCTATGCCCTAGATTACAACAATAATGAATAATGAAGAAGAAGTGTGTTTTTCTCCTTCTAGCACAACAAAGTGGGTGAAAACAGAGAAGTGAGCCAAAAGTCGAGGCATGGGTCACCGTCTTTTTTCTCGATTTTGCAGACGCTTAAGCCCGCTTATCCGCAAGCGACTCATGCGCAATCTACCGAGCGCGACCTGTAGCATGCTTCTTCTTCCAAAAATCTTCAAAAAGTCCCAAGAGCTCTTCAAGTTTCCTTGAATCCAAGTTTGAGGGAATCAACATCAAAAACCTACAATTTAAATATAAACTAAGTTAAATAATATATTATAAACAAAAACTAAATAAAAACATAATTAGATCAAAAAACTATACTAAATACTACTAATTAATCAAAAGGCATTGTAAAGGACCACAAATGATCTACAAATTATCCACATTTGGTCCTTAACATAGTGGAATAACCTTTGTTTAAAACTCCGAGTCATGCGTGAATCTTGAAAACATAGTTTCCATAAATTGTTGTCTTCCATTATGAAGGCTTCACTTGTGGATTAGGGCCAAAGCCTTTGTCTCCTTCACTTGAGTGTTGCCTTCATGAGTCATCTAAAAGAGTCAAAGATATACTTTGCAAATGATGTGACCATTGAAGGTACTTGGAATTTGAATTATGGCATTGAAATAAGAACGTGGAGGACAAATAGTACACTGCTTTCGCTCCGGAGTGGAACGAAGCGTTCTAGTGTTACCTTGAAATCTCTTAAGGTATTCAAAAGTACATATTATATACAAACGCCTTTGTAAATTAAGGTCGATCCTAGAGAATAAGGGTTCTTCGTAAGATTAAAATATATGACCAAGAAGAATACCAAATCAAGGATGTCAAAAGAGGCATGTCAACCAAAGGGACAAAACGTGGAAATTGGTCGATTTGAACAAAATATTAAATAGCGAGGAGATAGTCAAGTTGAGCCTGTTATGGAGGATTTTGGACTTAGAGGAATTTCATTGATTTTTTTCTCGATGAAGGAAAGCGAGGCTAGGAGCGGTTTACTTTTAGTTTTAAGTGGGAAATTTAAAATCCAAGATCGTGGGCGCTTATTAGAGCTTTGTATTTTTAAGCGCCAAAATGGTGGCGAAATCTTGTGAAGCGGTTTCTTCAAGTTTCAACGCTAACGAGATTATTTTAGGTAGTTATTTGTAAACATTATAAATAAGTCATTTCAATGTAAAATCTGTGTGTTCACTTGTATGCTCAAAGTACTTGCAAAACTCGCCTAATTTCGAGCCGAAGAAAGAGTCATGAATCACCACCTTTATTTCAATGCAAAACCTTTACATTTCTTGTTCTTTGAAGCTTTTACCGCATTCTATTTACTTTTCAGAATCACTTTGTGTTTTCGTGTATGTTGATGCTCTTTGTTACAAGTTTCGAGTTGATAAAAGAGTCTTTCGAATTTATTTCGTTTAGAATGCACTGGATTCACAGCCTTCTATCTCACGGTCACCATAGTAGGTCAAAATATAGTAAGTATTCAGATTTGTCAAGTTATTTAATGTTTCTCCTCAACACGAGTTTCCGCATCGAACTCGAACTATTGTGTGGAAAGTCGTTGTACTTATTCCTTAGTCTTAGGAAACCGCTTAGGCAAGGATTTCGTAATCAAGACAATTTCACAAATCGTAGCACATGTCTTAAGATCAATCGTCGATCTTATGAAAGTGACCCTTAGTTTTAGGACTTTGGGACGACTAACGATTGTTTACCATTTTCCACAAGAACACTTAGATAATATTGTTGTCTCGATGTACCATGTTGCTTAATCTTCTCAACTTTCTCGACTTCGAGGCTTATGAGAGCATGAGTTAGAAGAAAAATCACTGGGTATTCAAAGCTTCAAGTCTTCAAAGTCTAAGAACTACGCCTCATAATCTTCAACACTTGGTCTTTTAAAGCCCATTGTCTAAGAAGCATAAGTCTTCAAGATCCGGACTTTGTTCATCACAACTTCTTTCTTTAGATCTTCAGAACTTATTTTATTTAGACAGTATATCAGAGTCAAATAACTTCAGAGTCTTCTGAAGCTTTTTCTACTATTCAGCAGAAAATATGTAGCACAAAAGCGGATCAATTCTCTTCTAATAAACATCAAGTAGAACCCCCGTTAAATTCTCAAAATAACAAACATTAGAATACCAAAATTGTTCATACAAACATACTTGTCTCATATCACCAAAACTCTGAGGTATTATTACAAAACCAAATCTTGTTCTAAAAAATTACCCCTTAGAATCCATAGTACCAGAAAATATACTCTCCTTGGAGCTCAGCTAATAAAAAGAACAGGGTGTCTGCTCTGATGCCATTTGAAATTTTGTCACTCAAATATGATGTTAAGTCCGTTGTCTCAACATAAATACAATATCAAGAAAATGTTATAACATCATATGCTAGCATAAAATTTATAAAATGTAAGATTGTGCGTAAAATAAATTGTAGAAAATTAAACAACACAATCAATTATTAACCTAGTTTGGTGCAATGTCACCGCTAGGGATATTGAGCCATGAAGGAAATCCACAATGCTAATATTAGTTCAAAGTATAAACAATCTCATTTTAAAACTTCTCTCCTAAACTACCAGGTAACTTCTACCTAGGAACCTCCTAGATATGATAAACTCCACTCGCTCCCAATCACCCTTGATACCTACAACCATAAACCCCATGACTATACCAAAAGAACCAAATAAGATTACACTTCAAATAAACAATACTTAGTTTTTCTTAAAAGCTTCAACCAAGATCAATACTCAACTCTTTGATTAAAAGCTCGTGAGTGAGAATAATAACTTAAGTAACAATCAAGATACCTCAATGTATCAAAAGATACATAAGTGACATACAAAGAACAAAACACAATGAACTTAAAAGACTCCCAAAACCCTAATCCTTATATTGGATCCACAGCTTATTCAAAGTGAATGCTTGCTATTTTAGGTTTAGCAAGTCCTTATTTATAGGCTCTCAGATGGGCTTGGACTCTTCAAATCAAATTCAATCTTCACTTTTTAAATTAGTTACATGATTTTCACATAAAAATAGGAACAAATCTTTTAAATTTTCCTAAAAGTCTCCAAGATTCTTTTAATGAAACCAAATCAAATATGCACTTGTTCCTAATAAATCTCTTTGACCACAAGAAAATAATGAGATATATCTTAAATGATCTCTAAAACCAATCAAATGTCGAGAGATAAAGCAACAACGCCATCAGATATTAGGTCAAGATCCAAGACATCCTACTCAACATCTGTTCGATAAGAATGACAAAGAACTCGTCATGACAATTGGTTAAGATGTTATGACACCTTTCTCAATATCACCAAGAATCTTGTTTTAGCAAAATTTATGTCAAACCTAAAACCATGGATTTAACAAGAAGAATAGGAGACGAGTCTTCAACTATATTTTGATAAATCTTGGCTTGATGGTGTGTCTTGAATGTGAGACTTAGTAGGTTGTTTGATTTAGTGGCTAATAAAAGATCGACAAAGAATGTAAATGAATGAATCAGGGATTGAGGCGTGGAAGTGACAATGATGTTGCTTGTTTGGGAGGAGGAGTTAGTGGGAGAGTGTGTTGTAACTCTGTTGTTTTGTGAAAGTAGAATATCATTGATTTGAATTTACGTCCTTCTTCTTGCTACTGCTAACATTGCTTATAAAAATTTGTCTAAAGTTTTCATCAACAACAATCGTGCTAACTCCTAATTTTGTGTTCAAGAATGTGTTACTTAAGATATCTATTTTTATCTAGCGATTGTTAATCAATTATAGTATGACGAAGGATAATCCAGTTAGGCGGCAAAATCTTGCCACATGCGATCAAAGATGTGAGGCGGATTGTGGTGTGAATGAAGACAAAGATCATTTGTTTGTAACATGTGATTTTTTGATGGGTTCTGGACTATTTTTTCAATTGGTTAGAGTTCTCAATGATATCCTAAGGAAAGGTTTTGGATCATCTCTTGCAATTTAGTGATCTTGGTGGATTTTCGAAAAATATTCAATTGACTTTTAATACTATTTAGTTCATTGTGGTTTGAGTTATTTGAAAATAGCAAAATAGATATATTTTCTAGAATAAAGTGGAGCAGTTGCATGCATTATCGGAACGGGTAAAGTTCCAATTGTTTTAGTAGTTCAAGTTGAAATATGTTATTTTCGATTATGATTACTAGATATGGAGGTTTAATTCTTTAACTTGTTTATCAATCGTTATATAGACGCTTTATGCTGTTTTTTTTTAGAGTTTTGAATAATAATTTTGGATTCTTTCTAATCTTTTCAAACATCTTGTATTAAATTAATTCATTTTGATCGTTAATATATATTTTATTTTAACTTCTAAAAAAAATATAAATTAGAGTTATTGCTATAACATAAATTAGAGATATTGCTATAAAATGTATAAAATATAAAATATTTGTTAAAATATAATGAAGTGTCTCATTGATGAAACTAATTAACTTAGTAAATTTGTAGAGATCTTGTATTAAGGAGTTTGACTCATTAATAATACAACACTTGATACAATACACGATAAAGTGATTGATGGTTAACAAATTGGGATGGGAATTCCACAAGAGCTGGCAATCCTTCTAGCACCAGGAGAAAGAACATAGTGTTTGATACTTGGATTTTTATATAACCACAAAACATGGTCTTTGTTCTCTCAGCTTCTGGCAACAAAAACTTGTTGGTACAGAAGAACTTGTAACTGATACAAAACAAGGGTTGAACTCTATAGGACTGCAATTCAATGCCTCTAACATGTAACTCACCTCCCCTAAAAGCATAATTGACACAATTGCTACAGCCATGCCACGCCCAATTTGCTTCTTCGTCATTTTCTTCTCTTTGTTGGATTACGTGCTTTGCAACTTGAAATAAATAATGGAATGAGTTGCAAAGAATAAGTTTTCAATTTACATGAATTTGAAGAGTTCTAGACAAGAAAGAAAAAAAATTGAACATCCTTAACTAAGCTTAGAATTTAGTATATGATGTCAATTGTTGAAGAATGAAGAGTCGATTAATTATTGATATAGGGCAATAAACAAAGTTAAAATGAGTTGTAAACAAAGTCAACATGTGGGAACATATGAAATGTGTTACACAATTAAACGTGTTACACTGTAGAGAAGAAGAAAAATTTGCCAACGTCCCCAGCCTTGTATGCCCTTTATTCCATGCAAGAGCTGGCGCCATGAAGATTTTTCAATCAAAATTATAAATAAGGATTCTACACTAAAAGAAGAACATTAAAATGACTAAATAAAATAAATGAATAAAAGATATTTTTTTCATATGATCCATAATCTTCAATATCTCAAAAAGATTAATTAACATGTAATTCTCTAAATTAAACATAATATCCTCTAATTTTATTATTTTAATATTGTTCTTTGATGAGATACAAACAATTTTCGGACGAAATTTCTAATAAAAAAGGATGAAATTTTCGGTACTAAACAAATTTCCGATACACCCCTACTCAATTTCTAGTAAAATTAAATTTGTGGTTGTGCATTTGAAATTTACGATAAATTGGAAATTTTAAATTTTGGTAGCATCGAAATTTGAGTTATAATCAAATTTTCGATAGATGTAAGTTTTTCAACGATTGAGATTTCGACATATTTGAGGATTCTTATCAACCGACACATTTTGTGGTATAGAATGCATCACTGTTTGTATAAATAGGGTTTCAGATTATAGAATAAGACATCTCAAAAATGTCTCTTTTGAGTATTTGATTAATGCATATGTATTACAATAGATGCAACCATGTCGTTGAATTAATGATTCCGATGGCTCAATCCCTTACCACCTTTAAAGAAAGGTTTAGTGGTTTCTGCATGATTTCGATAACGAAAGGTTGACAAATATCGAGTTTCAAGTATTGAATTGATACAAATGAAATGGAGAAATACAATCTAATCGAGTTGAAGAATGATGCATGTGAAGGCCATGTGAAAATAATTTCTCCGTAAGATAACTAAAGGTTCGATCGAGTTGGATGCGGAGATCTAAAGATCCGTCGACGACATATTGAAGATGTTAAAATTCTAGAGTCAACCTATAGTGCCTAAGTTTTCATGTTTAGTTATTTTAAGGCTATGTTTATTGATATGTTATGTTATGTTCATCATCGAATCGAAACATGTAATCGCTAAAATATTATGCAATAAATAAGATGTTTGTGTGTCACAAAATATACATATAATACAACCATAAAATACATTAGCCCTTATTCATGGAAATGATGAGTATATCTTCTTATAGTTTATTTTGAAAATACTACTACACCCCTTCCAATAACAATGGTTACATGTGTTCCCAATATATAATTCACATATAATGAGCTAGTAAAATAAAGTTCTGGATATTATCGACTGAAATTACAATATGGCAACATACACAAAACTCATGCAGGCTGCACTGTTACTGTCAAAATGCCAAGTGCTCTCGTTGGAGAAAATTGGAAACAGAGCGATTCAATGATGCTGTTAATGTCATCTCTCTACAGAGCAGTAATGGCGGGTTCCTGCTTGGGAGCCTCAAAATGCTTACAGTTGGCTAGAGGTATGTTATAAAGTTACTCTTACTCGTCAAACAAATTAATATATAAAAAAAAAATATAAGAATGATAACAACTAATTATATGCATGAATGTCTACTGCAGAAATTCAATCCAACTGAGTTCTTTGAAGACACACTGATTGAGAGAGAGTAAGACATATATAAACAAACATTGTCGATGCATATATAAATTTCTCACTTACTGCATATGTGAGTTCCTTGTTGTGAAATTAATAGGTATATTGAGTGCACTGGTTCTGCAATGCAAGCCCTGTTACTCTTCACAAAGCTACACCCATATCATAGAACAAAGGAAATACATCATTGCCTTGCCAAAGCAATTCATTACATTGAAAACACACAAAATCGATGGCTCCTGGTATTATATCTTGTATTCTCTCTGATAAATATACACCGCCTAATAACCTAGTGTGTTAAACATGACATACTTTCTTTTAATTTAACTAACAAAAGTTGCAGCTATGTATGGTTCATAATTTAGAATAGATAGATAGATATAATTAGTACTTCCAATGAAACACAGGTACGGGTGTTGGGGAATTTGCTATACATATGGTACCTGGTTTGCAGTAGAGGACTAACAGCTTGTGGAAAGAATTACCGTAATAGTCCTGCCTTGTAAAAGCTTGTCAATTTTGTTGTCAAAGCAACTTCCTAATGGGGGGGGGAGAAAGTTACTTGTCAAGTCAAAACAAGGTATATATATATTATATGTTGATTTTACTTTGAACTCCCATGTAAGTGAATAACTCACTTGTTTTTCCTTGTTAAATTAAATAGGTATATACAAACATAGAAGAGAACTGCAAATTTAGTTCAAACTTGTGGGCTGTGTTGTCCCTTATCGTGCAGGGCAGGTTAGTAGTAAATAATAAAGCTAGCTTAGTTCCTGTGTCCTAGTAATTAGGAATTAATGTGCTTTTCTAATTATGGATGATGAATGTTTTTGTACAAAAAAGGCTGAGATAGATCCAATACCCATACACCATGGTATGAAGTTAATAATCAATTCACAAATGGAAGATGGAGACTTCCCACAGCAGGTTATTAGTTTATCACTTCTCATGTCTCGTCAATTCATGTACTATATTTTTATTAATTAATGACAACAAATAAAAACATGCAACTATACAGGAGATAACAGGAGTATTTATGAGGAATTGTACCCTAAACTACTCATCATATCGAAACATCTTTCCTATATGGGCTCTGGGGGAGTATCGCCGCCGAGTCTTGACTGCACAAACTCCAAATACTGCAGCTTGAATGGTGACTACTGCTACCCAAGTGCTAATTGGTTGTACACGCAAGTTATGAAACTATAGTTTGATTACTATTTTTCTGAATATATGTTTTCCTGCTTTATAAAATATGTCAATATGGTACTTATTACAATAAGTTTTCTTCAAAAATCTCGTCTGTAACTGTAAGCATATTTGTTTAAGACATTTATTTTGTAATTTAATCATTTTCAGTTCAAAATGGCATTTATATTTTCAGTTCCATGTGCATTTCAAGATCTTGGACTTATATTATATATCCCAACTGTAACTGTAAGCACATTCATTTAAGATATTTATTTTGTAATGTAATCATTTTCAGTTCAAAATAGTAGTAATGTTTTCAATTTGATATGCTTTTAGAAATAGTACAAAATGCATTTATATTCCTTTTGCTGCTAACTAAAAATGGCATGGACATAACATTTTCATTTTCAAGGATTCTTATTTTATTGTTTTAAAGTAAAAAGTTAAAGCGAAGCAAAAGATGAATAGATGAAGGCACGGACATCGCAACTAAGTTGGCACCTACACCTACACCCAAATTGCTCAACTCTAACTAAGTATTATTAAAGTAAAATAAAAAGCTTGGCCAAAACCCAAAGTAACAACAAGGCAAACCAAAATGATTGACCAACAGACTTGTTAAAAACCTTATCAAAGATTCTTATATTGATCTTACGTTTTTAAAGAAAAGCAAAAGTACTCAAAGACGGGCATATTACATGATTATTAACTCATTATTATAAATGCAATCCTAGAAATATCAAAAGCAATTATGTAAAGTACAAAAAGTAAATATTGAATATTTAAATATCATCTAAAAATATACCTGAACAATCATTTAAATATCCACGGAAATACCACGCACAGGAACACCAAAACAGGCAAGGGTAAGAGCAGCTGACATTCAGAGAATTGTAAAACTAATCAATCATTAATGTTAATAAGACAATTGGTCTTTTAAGGAAATTAATAGAAAGCACAATTGAAGGAACTTACCAGGCATGTGAGCTGTGCATCACCAGCCCCAGCATAACTACGTGTGTACCTCACTCGTGAGCAGGCAATGCATATGAGAACATTGTTTCTGGAGTTCGTTAAGCTGAAACTATTCTCACCTAAAATTTTATACAAGTAAATTTACACAAGGATAAACAAAATACCTCCACGATTTCAGCTGAACTTTTCATAACACGCAAATCTGAGAATCCATTGTGATCCTCACACGGAGCAGCTACGCTTAATAAACAAAAAAGAATGACAGTTTACAAATGGTAAAACATCATTAACTGTACCTTGGTTTCTTAAAAGAAACAAATATTTGCGACAAAACTATAATACTAAAAGGATCAAAGTTCAGGGACGGGGAGGGAGTATTAATAAATTCTTATTATGATCACCATCAAAATCACACTAATTCAATATATTACTTTATAAAGGATAATAGCACAAGCCTCTAATTGTAACATCAGCATTCCCTTTTACACACAACGAAGTACAACAATCAGCCAAGTTACGCAAAATTTGGGCGTGTCTCCTTATGTCAAAACTCCCACAACTTCATCAATTTATACTTTCAGTTAGAACAAACTTTTGTTAAATTTCATAAAACAAAACGGGAATGAAATTATTCTAACTTCAACTAAATTTGATCCTCTGCTTGTTATATTTAAATCCTTAAGTTGGCTGAATTACACATCCATAGCAAAAAAATATGAGGAAAAGATACCCCACACGGTATTGAAACAACCTGAAATTCTGAGTGAAAATACCTAAGGTAGTATGTGATATCGGCAAAGAGCCAAGGATGTAATTTGCTGAGTTCATGAGCTTATATTTCAAGATAAGCATCATCGGAAGTTGGAAGGGTGAAGGATAAATCAATAGATGTTGGTATTCAAATCTAGCACTTTCGTCTATACAGCCAAATTCTCGTAGAAGTAGGACATTAAGCAACATTTGAGTTCTCCTCTATTCACCCAACTTCCTGTCATTCCGTTGCACTAAAGTTTATATGGTTCTGAAGTTTTATGGGGCCCAAACAAAGTATTCAATGTGAAACTGCCTTATTGGGTTTTCCAGTAAAAACTCAATGATTCAAACTTTAAATTGGTGATTATCTATCCCGTGTCGGCAGACCAATTTTGGTTTGGAAATGGGATATTGTCCCAACTCCTCCTCTGTTGCCAGTGCCATCCACCTCAATGGCACTACATCCTGGCACCTTTTGATATGCAAATCTTTCATCTGACTTCTCGCCTTGCTCGCATCTTCCCATCTGTCAGCAGAAGCATAAATGCTAGCAAGGAGTGAATGAAGACTTGAATCACTAGATTTCACTTTTGCTAGTGTCATAGCAAGCTTTTCACCCATATCAATATTGCCATAAGTTCTGCAGGCACTTAGCAAAGACCCATAAATTGCAGCTATCATCTCATTTTTTGGTCTGGTAACTTCCTTATCAACTCCTCCGCCTCATGTAACTGTCCAGCTCGACCAAGAAGATCAATGTAACAGCCATAGTGTTCTAAATTTGGCTCAATACCATAGATATATGACATGGAATGAAATAACTTGCGGCCTTCTTCTACCAATCCTGCATGACTACACGATTCAAAAGAACAATAAATGTAACATCATCCGGTTTGCCCCAATATTTTCATTTCTTCAAACAACCCAGTGCTGTTTGTCTTCCCATTCATGGCCAGTCCACAAATAATCAAGTCCATGAGGCAGTATCCTTTTCCTTTAATCCATTAAAAACCTCCAAAGATTTCTCGATGCAACCACACTTAGCATACATTTCAATAAGGGAAGTACCAACCACAGCATCCACCTTGATTCTGTTCTCAAGTACATAATCATGAATCCACCTCCCATGTTCCAGAGTTCCCAACTGAGCACAACATGTAAGGAGAGCAACCACAATGAACTTGTCAGGCTTCACCTCTGACTTGCATCTCCCCAAATAATGCAACTGCCTCATCAAAACAATTAAACTGAACATACCCATTAATCATAGCCGTCCAAAGAACAACATCCCTTGTTGGACTCTTGTCAAACAAATCTCTAGCTTGATCCAACCGACCACAATTCACATACCCAGTTACCATACTTGTCCAACAATTCACATTCTTCTGTGTCATCCCATCAAAATCCCATGAGCCAAACTCACATACCCACACTTACAATACATATCCAACAACGCGTTCCCCATTATGGTCGTAAAATCCAATTCTTTTTCAATATAACTATGAATCTCCTTGCCAACCTCCACATTCCTCAACGCCGCACACGCGGTTAGAGTGCTCACAACAGTAGCTTCACTGGGCTTCTCATTGCTTTCCATTCGCATCCGCTGAAAAATTTCAACAGCCTCCAGGAATCTCATACACCTAACACAACCTGAAATCATAATGTTCCAAGAGACATTATCTCTGTGAGGCATTTCCTCAAACAGTTGTTTGAGACAACAAAGACGACCCAATTGAGCATACATATCCATCAACGAATTACAAACAAAAGCATCAAAGTCAAGAGCAGTCTTGATGACAAAAGCATGAACCTTTTTCCCTTGAGGAACGTCTCCCATGCACCCAATGGCCTTTAAAACATAAGGGTAGGTGTAATTGTCAGGCCAGAGTCCGTTTAGTCTTAGTTGGTTGAAAAGAGAAAGGGAGTGGTAGTGCCCTTTGACGAAGGCTTTGATGAGGAGATTGTAGGTGAAGAGAGATGGGTGTTGGGTGTGATTGAAGATTGTGAGTGCGTAGGGAAAGTGATGAACGGAAACAGCCATGAGCTTGTTGAGGGTGTCTCTGTCTTGTTGGAGACCATTGGAGTAAATGAGAGCATGAATTTGCTTCAGCTGTCGCAATGATGTGCAGCTTTTGAGAAGAGAAATACAAGTTCCCTTCATCACAAACGAAAGACCAATTGACTGAGTGCCCTTATTCTGAAACAAAATAGTCAATATGCTCTATTTTTTATTTAAAAAAATTCAATCTAACCCCCTTTTTCACACACCCCGCCTATCAATGGCGAAGGGTGTTTTAAGGTATATTTGAATAATTTAAAATTTATGGAAACAACATAATATAATGGAGTAGAATGGAACAAAATATAATGAGTGAAATGGAATGGAATATAATTTTATTTAAGCTAAATAAGTTTTTAGTCCTTATAAATATCACGTTTTTCGTTTTTAGTCTTTCTAAAATTTTCTTTTAAACAATGGTCCTTCAAAATTTTCGCCTATATGTTTGTCTCTTCCGTTATTAACCGGAGGCTTACGTGGCTTTTTAAGATGTGGCATTTTTATAAAAGAAATTCCTACTTTTAAGATGTGGCTTGGGATGCATGTATAATGTTGCTACACTAAGTGTCAAGTCAAAATGTCGCCCTAATTCCTACTCACTCGGTCCCCTTCATCCTGCTTCATCTTCGTTCTCAACGATGCCCTAATTCCCAACTCACGGTCCCCTTTCATCTTGTTTCTTTAATCGGTGGTCCCATTGTGTTTGTGATTCTCCGACTTTGCCAGGAAGGGTAGCCCTACCTCGCATCCCATTTTCGTTTGTTCCATTGTCCCTTTCTCACTTTGTTTATTAAAAGGTTGTGGTCCCATGGTTGTTTTGTATTTTGTAGTGTACAATCTTCATCTCGTCAGATTTCCCTAATTTTGAATATATTTTTTTCACTATTTATTACTTTACGTAACACGGGTAATTTTAAATTTGTTTTTTCACAAAGGGTTCATTTGTAAAATACCCCAACTTAAGATATGATTGGAGAAGTGTTTGCATTTAGTGGTCAAGATCCAAATTATCGGTCATATTTTGAAGCATGTGATTTAATTAAAGGATTGCACTGGCTCGATGCTAGCATGTTGAAAATGTGGTGGAAACATGATGGCAGCTTTAAGAAGATTTGAAACCCTTTAAGGATGATGGAAATGTTGTGAGCTAGGTGTGTTCGTACGTGAATAATATTGATGTTGAGATATATACCGAGGAAAACCATTTACAGGAGAGGCAACTTTTATGGACAAGGTTAGAGAAAATGCAAGGACTAAGCGCCAAGAGGTTGAGGAAGGAGTTGATTATGAATCTAGCGGTGAATCATGAAGGATGTGCACTTGATGACAATGAGGAGGAAATGATGAACGAATCACGAAGGTGGTCTTGAAGGTGTTGAAGAAGGTGTTAACGAAGGTGTTGATGAAGGTGTTGATGAAGGTTTTGAAGGTGTTGACACAAAGAAATGATGTCGACATAGTGATGGTGTTGTTGTTGAATCAAGTGGAACAAAAATGACACTCTTATCACAAAATGAGACGGTAAAAGCATATCATGATGAAGAATACATGATTGATGAACCGATAGTGGGCAAATGATGATAGTTGTGATGATGTACCCAATGCAATTAGGTTCAAAAAGATGATGGTCAAGTAAGAATTTTAAATTCAAGTTGGTCGATGGAATTTTCTTCACTCAAACAGCTTAAGAAAGTTATCCTAGAGCATAATGTGTTGAATGGAAGGAAGTAAAGGTATCCTATTCATTATGTCGCTTTTAAATGTCATGTATAGTTTATTCTATTACTTGATGTCTTAGGTTAAAAGCTTGATTCCAACTAAAAAGTCAAAGAAAAAGAATGAATCGCTTCCCAAGTAGCAGACAGAGTAATGTAATCAGACTCCTCAAATAAAGAGACATACATGGCCCGGATAGAGAACTCGAAATCCATTGGTCATTAATGAAGATGATGGTGAGAACCATTGATGTCATTGTGGTGTAAAGTTAGACGCCCAAATTTAATTAATTAGTTAATTAAATTATTGAAGTATTTTATTATTGGATTAATATGTTGGTTGATTGTTGATAGTTGATAGCTTATTTAATCCGAGAAATAATATTAGAAATAATATTATTATGGAATTATTATTTGATTAAAAGTTGATTTGGTGGTGGTGTGAGAAATAATGTGGAGGTGTTAATTAGTTGGCCCATTAAGAAAATAACAAGATTATTATTATTATTAGTAGTAGTATTGGATTAAAAGAATAAAAAGAATTAGGTTGCAATAGAATAGGTTGGTGGTTTTGGGAGAATAGAACGTGAAAAGAAAAACTGCAGACCAAAGAGGAACAAGGATTTGACGGAGAAAAGTGGAACGATCAAGAATTGTAGAGCAACCTTCAATCCAAGGTAAGCAAGGGGTTCTTGCTCTATAATGGGGATGATGGGAAGTAGGTAGTTTGGGATGTATGATTCGCTAGGTCAGGTTTACCAATGTGATTAATGAGAAAATCCCAATTGAAATATATAATCTTAATGTTATGTGTTATGTTGATGTTGTTGATTTCGTGAAAACCAATTGAAATATATATATTTTTGCAGCTCCATGATATGTTGTTGTTGTTGATTGAAGGTATAAATGTTGTTGTTATGTTATGTGTTGTTACTAATTGAAAATAAAACATTTGGATCGTATAATGTTGAAAAACCTGTTTTGGGATTTGATACGCGCATGAGTCGACTACGTGTATGTATCGATACAAGCAGAATGAATTTAAAAACCGAGACTTGAAGATTGCATTGATACAAACCGTCATGTATCGACTCACAACAATTTGAAGGCTTCAGACGACCACATGAGGTATGATCGATTACAAGTCGCTTTATCGATACACAGACCCATCGACTCACATCAAGAAAATTGAGAAAATGTGTTTTGGAATAATGTATGAGTCGACCATACGATGCTTGTATCAATACAAGTGGTTATGTGGTCTATGCATCAATTCAAGTGGGTTATGTATCAATACAAGTGGTCTATGCATCAATACAAGTGGTTATGTATCAATAAGTGGTTTTGTATCACAAGTCGTTTTGTATTGATGCAAAGCATGTATGCATCGACTACACCAAGGAAATTGGAAAAATAGAATTTTGAAAAGCTATGAGTGGCTCATACGTTGTATGCTTGATACAAGTGGGTTTTGTATTGATACATGGAGTTTTGTATTGGCTCATAATCAAGAGAAAACAAAGGAATAATTTCGGAAAATTGTTTTGGTCGATCTTCAAACCGTAACTCCGATTTTGATGCCGCTTGGACCGTTGGAAAGCTAGAAACATGAGTTAGCCTATAATAATGTATTTAAGTACAGTATGTGAGTTTTGGATGATTTTTTGTAGTTTTCGTAAGTGAATTCGTTGTTGTCATATTGTTGAATGTTGTAGGTGAGGCTTTGATAGCTAACATTGATGGTTGTTGTTGTTGTTGATTATTGGTAAAGGGAAAAATGAATATGTTGTAAGTTGGTTTCCATTTTGATTACGTTGTTGTTGTTGTATGTTGTTTAATCTCATCACATATATACATTTGCATATTACGCTGAAGTGAGGGAAAACCCACGCTGAGCCGCAGGGCATGTTTACGCTGAAGGCTTACGCCTGATGCCTCGGAATTACCGGAAGTTGTTTACGTTGGGAGTTTTATCCGATGGATCCATATGCATTTGCATAGTCAGTCGCGTCGAATTGTTGATTACGTTGTTGTTGTCGTTGTTGTTGAGGTTCATGTTGATACATGCATATATATGGTCTCTAATATAACTTTTGTTGAACTTGAATTTTGTCTAGTATAATTGTTGTTAAATATAAGTGGTCGCTGATAGGTTGTCGTTTGATTGTGTTAAATGATTAGTCGCTGATTCCAAAATGGTGATATTATATGATTTTAACTATATTGTTTATCATAACCTCAATTATATGGTTTGATATCTCACCCTTTACTTGTTTTCGCTGCTGTTTTATATTGGTAACGCAAGTGTAACGGGATTAAGAGTTAGTAGAAGCTAGTTCGAGTATGGTGTCA
>CM038792.1:232991127-233036177 GCA_021764765.1 Vicia sativa
CAACACTAAGTGGTCATCATGCCTCATCATATGCTTCAAATAATCCCATGTCAAGTTTCAAGCCTTACAATCAAGTTTCCTCAACAATTGCTCGGATGGTTGAAAATCGGTTGTATTGGACTAAAAGTCAACCGTGGTCAACTCTGATCAAACTTCATAATTTTTGGTCAACATCAATATTTTGAAGTGATATTCATCATTTGATCAAGGGTTGATCATGATTCATCAAGAAAAGTCAAGAATTGATCAAAAGTCAAAGTTTTTAAATTGGGCTTTCTTAGACAAAAGTCAACAGAACTTTGAGCGAGCATAACTTTCACATACTTTATCGAAATTTTCCACCATAGCTCATTTTGAAGAGAATTCAATTCTCTACAACTTCATGTCTCCAACTTGGTCAGAAAATGCTTCATTTGGAAGATATGGATCAAAACATTATAGGTCCTTTTCAAAGTCAACAAAAGTCAACTTTTGTAAAGAAGTTTTATTGAGCATGGAAACATCAATTGAGATGAAACTAAAGATGTTGTTTAGAGGTATCTTGAGATTTCTAAAAGTCCAAGAACACCCAAAATGTTAAAATTGAGAAGATACACTTTGCACAAGTTGGGCATTTTGAAGAGGTGCAATAAAGAGAAATACTTGACAAAACCAAAATTTTGCAAATGGACTAACTTTTCTTGGTTCAAACTTGTTCCTTAGCTAATTGGAACCTCAAACCCAAGGCCACGAATTTATCTTTTATTTTCTATTTATTTTGGATTTTAATCATTTAAAAGCCAATTTAATTAAAATAAAAGATAGAAAATCAAATTAAATGCAAATTGGATTTTTCTCTCATTCTTGAGGTCCAAGCAAGCCATACAAGTGTCAATTTTGAAATTGCATTGATTGGCAAAGGAATTGAATGAGATTTGATAAAAAGGCAATATTTGGTTTTATACAAATCAAATATTTTCTCATTGATTGGCATATAATTTCTTCATGATTCTTGACCTAAATCCATCCACTAAGTACAATGCATTCACAAGTACAAGGAGCGAAATTCTGACCTCTAAGAACCCTAACAAAGCTAAAAAAACCGTGTGATACCAGCAATTGGCAGTCTTGGTTTTGTTTCGATTCAGACAATTCTAAGCACTCAAACACATTCCTGGAGGTTCACTGATCCGTTCCAGACCCTTACATATGACCAAAACATCAAGAATCACGAATTCCAAATCACGGTTTGGTTCAAAACTTTCAAAATCGATTTCGATTATTCATGCATATTTAACATGTTTTGATTGTTTGTTTGTGTTTAGAATGAAGTTTCGAAGCTATCTGGATTGGTTAATTGAATTTTAGGAGCAGGAATCATAAGTTACCATGGCTAGGGTTTGAAGGTCCGAATGGCTTCACGTTTAGACAAAATTAGCCAAAATTGACACATTGCATTCGAGGAGATGTTTTCGATCGAACCATACCCCCAACTGAATTTATATTGCATATTATGAATTTTTGAAATGTGTAGGTAGTTTAGTGACGAACAAAGCCGTCACTATAGGCTTTTGCTACGAACAAAAACCGTAGATAAAAACCTGTGTTTTAAAAATTTCAAATGAGGAAGACGAAGTTCTTCGCGCGCTTCGTGGCCCAGAATTTATTTCATTTATATTGTTTTTATTTCATTCAACTAACACGAATGCAGTTAGCTCGGTTGGTCAGGGAGGCGCGTGTTTGTCAGGAGTCCTTGGTTCGATCCTAGCATTGCAACATATTTTTTTAACACTTTTCACAACTAACATATTTTCTATTTCTTTTCTTAATTTTCTCATTTAATTTAATTTCTTTTCAAACAATTTTCTCATGCATTAAAATCACCAAAAAATTTTCTTTTTGCATTTATCAAAAATTTTATTTAATTTTGAATTAAAAATTAATATTTTTGCATGCATATTTTAATTAATTGTTAATTAACCATAAAATTGACTTTTATTATTTTTCTTATTAAAACCAATCTAAAAATCCCAAAAATTATTCTATCATCTAATTAGGATTATGAACCTATAAACATTTTCTTAACTCAAAAATTTTTTTTTACTAACATATTTTCTCTTATTTAATTTCTTATCTTTTCAATTATTATGTATCTACTTACAGGTTGTAATAGTTAGGATTTATTTTCTCTTCTTTTCCAATATTATGTAATTGCTCATGGGATGTAATAGTTTAATTAGGGATTTACCGCACTTTATATTATGTATTTGCCCCAAAGCCATGTAATAGCATAGGAATTTACTTTCCGCAATTACTTTAACACCTATAAACTGCTAGTAATTAGGCGTGTATGGCAAGATAATAATGAACGTAGATCACCTCTAATTCAAGATAATATATCGAATTTAAACACCTCTTTTCACATGTGCACCCCTTAGAGTTATTCTCTCTCCGTTGCCTTCGAATAAATGGTCAAGTCCTCGAGCGTGAGGTATCTCTAGCACCGTTGCCTACAAACATATCATCATAGTCCCTTCGATACAAAAATCATAGGCCCGACGTCGCCTCCAATACATGATCTCGACCCTCGATTGTTGCCTACGAAAATGATGATCGTCCTTCGAATGTGCTAGGATACTCCTACAAGTTGCCTTCTGTGACCATCGATGTCCCTTGAATGTCCTCTTACAACGAATGGGTTACCTGCCAATTAATGGTATGGATAGCACTATTCTAAAGGAACGTAAACAACACGAAATGACCATTCGAGTAAGTAATAAGACTTTTAGTTGCTTGCTCTATCAAAATATTTTCACACCTCACACTTTTTCAAAGTTCAAACACTTTTCAAAATGAAACATTTCCAAACACTTTGTATACATTCCACGTGAATCATTACAAAGTCAAAGCGAAATGCCTTTTCAAAACATTTTTTCAAACACACACACAGAAAGCAAATTTTTAAAGATGAGCTAAAAGCAACTAAGACCCGTAGATAAACTACGGATGGAAAGGGTGCTAATACCTTCCCTTTTCATAACCTTCTCCCTTACTCGAGAATCTAACGAAGGTCTTTTTCTTCTTTTTCACCTTTCCTTAATTGGATAAAAGAAAGTCGGTGGCGACTCTTGCTATCCGCAACATTTGCGATCAAAAGCAAAACAAATTCCAAAGTCAGTTCTCCCACCGTATTACAGCCATCAACAGCCTTCTTGTTGTCATCTACCATAACAAAACCTTCTACTTCCTGGGACTCACTTCCCTAATCAACATCAAATCCAACAACTTCTACCATGTTGACATCAACAAGTTCAACATAATTTGTCTCCGCTATTTGAAGGGGGTCACTGTCAATCTTCATTGTGTTTTTTGAATTTTCAGCGAACTTAAGCCTTCCTTCCTTGATAGCACTTTGAATAAGATCCCTGAAAAGAAAACATTGTGAGGTTTTATGGCCTAAGAAATTATGATATTTACAAAAACCTATTTTCTTCCGTTGTTCCAGCGGAGGAATTTTAATACTGGGAGGAACTATCATTTGGCCATCTTTTACAAGCAAAACGAAAAATTTCATCACATTTGGTTATATCAAATGTGTAAGTTTTCTTAGGGAATTTATAATTTTTTGCATTTTCAATAGGGTTCTTGCCATTCGTTGGGACAAGGACCTTGCAAGAATAAGGGTGCTTGTTTTAATTCAGCCAGATCTACTTCGAGTTGCTCGAACCCATAAGGATCGCTGAGATCTTCTGGCTCTTCTTCTTTTACCTCAATATAGTCCACCCTCTCTTTCTTATAATTTTTACTAGCCCTAGCATTCTCAGCCTTTAGGCATTCCACTTGTCGAACTCTATCTGCTAGTTGGGCCATATCTCTCAAATATTGAGTATCTAACTTCTTTCTAATGGAATAGTCTAAACCACCAGCAACCATTTCAACTAATTCATGTTTAGGAACCACAATGAAACATCTGGATTTCAGAAGACGGAACCTATTCAGATAATCATCTATTGGCTCTATGAATTTTCTCTTGATACTGGCCAATTCTTTGAGGCTTATTTTGGATTGCCCCATATATAATTGTTCATGGAACAACCTTTCCAAGTGGGGCCAAGTATCTATAGATCCTGGTGGGAGGGTAGTGAACCATGTAAAATAATTTTTGGTTAGGGAACTTGGGAAATACTTTATCCTAAGATTTTCTCTATTTGCCAAATCTCCTGCTTCGGTTAGATATCTAGCTATAGGTTCTACAGTCGATTCACTAGTATCCCTTGAAAATTTTGTAAATTTTGGTACTTTACAACCCCTTGGCAAATCAGTTTGTAAAATGTATTTTGTAAAGGGAGATGTGTAGTTTGGCCTCCTAAATCCTGAATTTAGGCCATTTTGAGTCATGATCCTTTCGAACATGGCGGTTGAATTATTTTCCGCCATCATGTTATCATTCCTAACCCTATGGACCACTTCATCAGCATTTTGGTCCCTATTCACTATCATCACTCTCCTAAGTTGTTCTTCCTGGACTTCTTGTACTCCCTGTTGTTCTACCCTTACCCCTAAGTTTATTTTCTCAGCATTTTGTCTAGGCGGTCGAACTTGGTTAATAGTTGGTTCTTTATCCTGAATCACCACTTGGTTCTGCATACGTCTTACAGGCACATCAGGGCACCAAAGAAGTCTTCTATTCGAGCCATTTGCGCTCACATTCGTTGGTTAGTTTGGGTATTTTATTGGTTAGTCCTATTGATGTTCTGGATCAAGGGAGTGAAAATTGTACTCATTTCGCGGGCTAAGACTCCTATCATATCATGATTACTATCATCAATCTATTGCCTAAACATTGCTTGATTATTCGTTGTTAGCGTAGGCATTTGGGTAAAAGACCCTTGATTCTGGATATTTCGATCCACATTATTCATCCTAGAACCAGATCCTTGAATTGGGTTATGTAATATTATGTAATCCTTCCATAAACGAAGTTGGCATTCCATATTGTGGATTTTCCCTTCGAGGCCTGAAGGCTTTGAACCCTGGGGGCCTGGGGGTTGAGAATTGGGCTTGGTTTCCTACGTATGGAAAAATAGGCCCTGTTTGCGCATCCGATGGTATTTCCATTGTGCTTGAGGAAAAGGGATTGTAGTCGAACTACCCGTGGCCATAGTGGTTATGGATCTGGTGACCTGTGTATTTGGGATCGTATTTGATGCATTAGTTAAACTAGAAACGATCATGCATGTGTCCTTAATGGGGATTTTGTTCCCCATCTTGGCCAGTTGTATTAGCCATTCTTTTGGTATGCTTTCTTCTGGGTAACGCATGATTACTGCTGGTTATCTTACCACTTCTAAGGTTCATATAACACAATGAAATCTAGAATCAGAAGATCACAAAAAAATCTAACAATAATAACCAAAAGACGTAACTCTAAACAAACACAAAACTTTGACACTGTCCGACTGGGCGTGCCAATTTGTTTATAGTGATTTCTGGTAAACAACCACTAGTCCTCCAAATCGAATTAACTTTGGTAACTTACAGGATCGCCTAGATTGATCCTAGGACATGTGTCTAAGTTTTGGTATTAAACTCATGTTGGAACTTGTGTTTATCATCTTTTCGACTATGATACTAAGAGTATTTGAGAATGCAAACTAAAGTAACTTCGATTGAAAAGTAACAAAGAGACTGATCGAAATGTAAAGAACTTTTAAAGGAAAAGTACAAGAAATGAAAATGACTTCGAAAGATAAAAGTTTTGACTGGAAAGGTAAATGAATATTGGAATTTAAATGACTTTAAAGGTAATGAACTTTGATTAATTCAAAATAGCAATGTAAATCGTGTTCATATACGTACATTTCTCTGAGACTCGTTTCCCTTAACACTTGGTATTTTGAGTATATATGAGTATTTGTACAAATAAACATACGGAAATCCTAACACTAAGACTCCTATTTATACTAATTTGACCTTAACGGTCATATCCTTAAAAGACGCCACGTTCGAAGATTGCTTGTCTTCTGAAATCTCTGGCTTCCACGCGTCCTTCAAGAGTAACGCCTTGATTTAAATTCAAATCTTTTCTTATTGTAAACATCGAACCTCCAATGTATTCGAATTCGAATCCTCAACGAATACTTCCCAAATTAAAACCTTCTTTCTTTCGAACGAATCACAAAAACTTGGGATTTCTCAACCTTATTCGAATAAAAGCCCAAACATAATAAAGTCTATCATTTGAATCAGCTACTTATCGAAATCACCAGCCAACAATCACCAAAACATTCATAGTCAATCCGACTAGCTGAATTCAACCAAAATAAGTTTTCTAAATGTCCTTTGTTTGTTGTGGTAAACTTCGAAAAGAACATTGGATCATTATTAGCTTTAGATTGTAAATAACTCAAAGCAGCAAAAGCACTCACTCCTTCTATTCTTGCCATTGCTTCATTATTAAGTGGTTATATAAGTTCTTTTTAAAAAATTCCAGACCTTTATGACCACCTTTTTGAGCCATCATAAAACCTAAAATATGACAAGTTCTAACACCATTTGCATGCAGACCATCAACAAGAGCTTTATCTGATTCACTCAATCGATGATACTTAGGAATCAGATGAACATAGTGTGTTGGAGTTAACTCATGGTTATGAGAAGTCTCAAATACAAAAACTCTCCAATTTTCAGTTGCAAGATTTAAAGCTACTTGAAACCTCGCATGACATTCCATTCGTATGGTTGGACTTGGATCTCTACATCGTCCCCTCTTCTTATCACTCTTACCCTCTCTATTACAAACTAATTGAGAACAATTATATTCCCTTCATAATATCATTTTGCATGATTTTTTCTTATTGCAAATCCGTGACATTTTGCATATATTTCATAGAAATTTATTGTTTTTTCCTCATAAGCAAATTTCAAACCTCTTATATCATAATTTGTTGGGACATTAATCTTTTGTAAATATTCATGTCCTCTTTCCTTCTTCATCATCTGACATTATTACAACTAGCCAATTCTTCACAGTCTATATCTTCATAGTCTACATCCATTTGAACCTAATAAAAATACACAAACAAATCTAAATATTTTAGATTCTCCAGCTACATGACTATAAACTTTATGAGAACTAAAATCTCAACAAAAGGATATTTTTTTATCACAACTTTACTTTAACACTAAATCAAGATGTAAAAGTGTTAAAAAATCAAGATGTAATATTACTAATATGAATAAACCGTGTAAAATTTAGTGTTAGTGCGATACTGCATATTCTGTAACAGACTGTTGTTATTACTATATTGCAAATTCTGTAGCAGATTGTTGTTACTACTATACTGCAAATTCTGTAATTTCAAAAGTCATGATAACACATCTATTTATCTCTTTGTGTAGCTGGTCTTAATTTTATTTTGGTTGAATCTCAATTTTGTTTTTATTATAGTAGTTTTGGATCTACTTTCCTTTAGGAAGATCTTAACACACTTTATTACTAATTTGCATCTTAAACATAAATATTAAATTATATCATTTAACAAAAAATAAATAATACTGTAGTAAAATTTTTCATCAAAGACAAATATTATAGTATAATTTAATTGAACACATTGTATTTTAGATTTGTATTTTTTGGACAAATTAATCAATTTCTTTTGTTTCGTTTTTGGACTATGTCTATGTCCTTTGTACGGTGATACACTACTACGAAAAAACTAATTAACAACAGTTGGAAAAAAATATATAACCACATGGGACAAGACACTGATATGTAGGGGGTCTTTGTAAGTAAATTATTTACAATCACAGACTATTGCTTGTGGTAGTAAACTAGATAGCGCACTACATACAACCACTGTTGAATTAAACAATCGTTGTTGCACGCTCTACATACAATCACAATTGAATTAAATAAACTTTGTTGTGTGTGTTTTAATAAATAATAAAAAAATACAACAGTAGCACAACAACATCAATAAAAACAAAAACAACAAAAACAAGAAGAACAACAACAATAACAACAACAACAATAATAACTACATCAACAAGAACACCAACATAACAATAACAAGAACAACAATGATAACAACAAGAACAACAACAATAATAACAAAAGAAAGAAGAACAACAATAATAATAACAAAAAAATAACAAGAACAATAATATCAGAAGAAAGAAGAAGAACAACAATAATAACACAAAAAAGAAAGAAAAGAACAACTAACATTGCTAACTTGAATCCATACTTTCTTTGTGTCATTCAAGTTGAGGAAGATATGATGGAGTTCGTAGATTTGTTAATGAAAGATATTATATTTTAGAGTTTGGTTTAGTGGAGAAATAGAGTGTTGAAGTAAAAGATGGCGTTTGGAGGTAGAAGATGAAATTCGTCCAAGTTAAAAGTTTGTTTAAGTTTTAGGTTTCACGTGGATCGCTAATGGTAGATTCTTGAGCGTTGATGTGCACTAAATGGACGGTAGATATTTGTTTAAGAAAGGTGAAGAATCTCAAGAAACACTCAATATTCTCAATAGCACGCTACATACAACAACAGTTGTATTAAACCATTATTGTATGCCTTTTAATAAAATATAAAATGAAGCACTAGAACAACAACAATAAGGTTCGAATCCATGACTATACGTACATACAACAACGGTTGTATTAAATAACAGTTGTTGTATGTCTTTTAATAAAATATAAAAAATCAATAGTAAAACAACGACAGCAACAAAATTTGAACTCATAATCATATGTTAAATACAACAACAATTATGTTAAACAACCGTTGATGTATGTCTTTTAATAAAATATAAAAAATATAAACACCTAAATGAATAGATTCTATCACGGTGGATCCTTTGGACGTGATAAGGTGGACGTTGTTGTTTGTGCGTGTTATAATAAAGTGAAAAAGTTATGAAAGATAGTGATTTAGGAGATTTCCAGTGTGTTAAGTTTTGGCTTGTTTGTTAACTGCAGGAACTGCAATTGGATGAATTTGCGCATCTATGAATTTGGGCGTCTATGAAGTTTTGGCTTGTTTCATTTGCGCATCTATAAGTTTTGGCTTGTTAAGTTTTGACCTTTGAAATTAATACAAATATTTTGTAGTAATTGTAATTTGCATTGTGAGTCATTATCATCAAACAAATCCATTATCATTTCATAGCAGCAACACACCAAACATATCCCACAAATTAGCAATGTTTAAAGATAAAATCAATTTATGAATATTAACAATAGAAAGTAAATACAAAATTACTCATCTATCAATATTAATAACAAAAATTAAATACAAAATTAAAGAAAAGAAAATAAAAATTACGAATGAGTAGAAATCTAGCTAAGCATGAGTGTAAAATGAAATGTATGAGTGAGAGATAAGAGATTGGTTGAGAGTGTAGCAAAAATGAAGAAAAAATTGATGAAGTTAAGAAAGAAGAGATTGATTTAATGAAGAATCTAGAGACTAGTGAATCAAAGTGTTGAAGAAAAAATACAAGAGTAATAAAAATCGATAAACAGGAAGAAGAAAAAAAAGAAGTTGAAAAGATTTAGTTTTATTTGCCTTTATTTTAAAATAAAATAAAAAATCACTATTAATATATTTGGAATAAATGTATAATTATTTAAAAATATATAATTATTAAAAATTAAAATATGAAATGAACACTTAAGAGTTTTTACACATGACAACTCAAATGAGTAATGTTACTCAATTTTTTAGATAAACCCCCTTTCAAAATTTAATGTTCCTCAAAGAGATATATCTTATGCCAAATTCTAATAGTTTAGGAAGTTTCCTTTTTTTGTCAAGAATTCTAATATAAATTTCGAGATTGCCATCGGTTCTTCACAAAGACATACTAGTATCTTATTCCAAATTCTAATAGTTTAGGAAGTTTCCTTTTTGTGTGTGTGTGTGTCAAGAATCCTACAAACTCATAAATTTCATAACTGTCGTTCTATAACTTTAGCCCTTCATTCACGGCTACATTTTAACTTGATAACAAAAAATTGACTTAGTCCTATGCCACATAATTCTTCAATCCAAAGTCTAAACATACCCTTGAACACGTCACCAACAACATTTCATTATATAAAAGATACAAAACTATGTTAGAGTTGAAAGCAATTAACATTCCAACTGAATACATACATAGTCACAACAAAGAGAAGGATGAGGAAACACTCTATGTGTAGCATGTCTATGCTTGTTATAGCAATAGTACTACTTTTGGGAGGAAATCACATGGGAGAGGCATTGACTTGTAGTCCTGTAGAGTTCAGCCCTTGTTTAGGATCAATCACAAAATCATCTCCACCATCAACTGTTTGTTGCCAAAAAGCAAGAGAGCAAAGGCCATGCCTGTGTGGTTATCTCAAGAATCCAAGTCTCAGACAGTATGTTTACTCACCAGGTGCTAGAAGGGTTGCTAAATCTTGTGGGGTTCCCTTTCCAACTTGTTAGTCATCAATTTACAATAAATATTTGAGGTTGTATCCACTGTGGTATTAGATTCAATAAATATGAATAAGATCAATATATGTTGACACAAGATCTAGAAGTAATTGGTTCACATGTCACTCTACTTCTCAAATAGATCATAGTTTATATAAAGAGGAGGCATCTGTTTTCTCCAGAAATTATGTCTTTGATATTGCAATTGCTAATTCTATTATACACATGTACCTAATCATATATACCTATAAATAACACTATTGAATAAGATAAACTTTGATCCTAATATTACTAGTAGGATGATTACCAAATATAACTTAATTTACTAAATATAGCTTAATATCCTCCGCTAAAGCAAGAGCTTATAGTTTCTGAATGCTCAATTTGGTGATAGAACAATCAAATTGCAATTTTCCTAATGATTTTGTGAGTATATCTGCAAGCAAGCTGAGCCCAAGTAGAGACATGGATTAGGCAGATATAATCTTTGAGAATTTTATACGGGAGGAAATGATAATCAACTTCAAAGTGTTTGCCTTTGATGCGTTCATGGAACATTAGATTCTTGGCAATGTGTAAAGTCGTTTGACTGAGCAATCATGGGTTAGTCATTGTTAATTTCTATATTGAGAGAATCATTTTTAACTATTTTAACTCGCATGTAGTAATCTCCATTAATGAATACCTATGTTGTTGTCTGGTGTCCAACACATATACATGTACAATATATCTGACACGTTTTTTAAGTGTCTAACGAAAAAAATTAACGTAGCAGACACAAATATGATACTTTATTTTAAATAAAGGATACGATCTAACTCAACTATAAAAATAACTCAATTGGGATTTCTTATATTTTTCATATTCCACAGCTTCTATCTCCACAATATTTATTTTTCATATGTTGTTTCTATTTCCACGAGGTTTTTTCGTATATGCATAATAACATTCGACTTCTATCAAGAAGCACTACCAAATATTATCAAGAGGATGCAAAACTTTGAATGTCGTTGGAGATGAGTTTAGATCGTTAGATGAAAATGAATTTTTTGAAGTTACTGAATTGACTTTGGATGAGTTAGACTTATAGGATATTTTTTCGATATGGAGTGACTATGATAGAATTTGTATCATTTTGTTTTAGTGGATTTATGTTTCTTTTTTTGTTGATTGAAATTATTTAATTTAAATAAACATAAATTTTGCTCCTCATTTTAAACACTTTATAAATTGTACTCATTAATTGCATTATTATACTAACATATAAAATATATATAATAGTGTACGTGTTCTATGATTTTTACATTAGCAAGGTCCATGTGTTTGTATCGTGTACGTGTTCAAATTCGAGTTTCATAGACCGATACTCAATCTAAGTCTAAGACTGAGAGTGTGTTTTTTTTTTCATTTTCTAGGAAACATGAGTCACCAAGTTGCACCAACTAGCTAGCAACTGATCGCTTGGTTAGAAAGAAGCTAGCCCAATCTAAGTCTCACCAACTATGAAGTTGCTTGTCACTTTGTTACTTAAAAATATTCCTTGACCGGGATTTCCTTTGAAGAACCGAGCTACTTTTAATAGAACCTCCAAATGATTCGTTCGAGGTTTTTGCATGAATTGTGATGCAGTCGATAAATCCAAAGGAATAGCAAGCTCTAGACTTAGAATAAAAGCACAAGGTTGCAAACACAAAATCTGTTAGACAAGCTCGGGCTTTTAATCCAAAATATAAATAAAACTAAGAATGCTTAAATATTGATCGTACATAAAATTCCAGCCGAGCTATAAAGTCGGAAGGGACAGGGAAGGAGCCGAGGATGATACTCAGATGGAGAGTATGGAGGCAGGAACCGAGAATGGTGCTCGGATGGAGGGTATGGAGGCCGAGGTATGGACCGGGTATACATCCCGTCCATATAAGCTAAGATCCAACCCGGCTAGTAAACGAGCGTTACGGACGAGCTAGAGGTAATTGCTGCATTGATCTTGGCAGCGCACGTTACACTATGAAGTCATCATTTTTACAAACGGTTGACGTTACGCATCTCTAATTCAGTTAATGAGTTGAAAGCCGTTATTGGCACGAAGGGATGGAAGTCACGCAGTCATGATATATATAAGGCTCCCTCCAGCAGGATAAGCAAGACCATCTAAGTTTGGAGTTCAAGACATCTAGCTTGAACCTCCAAATCCCTAAATACAGATATACAAGTTTTTCTTGCAAGAACAAATATTAAAACAAAACAATGCTTAAAAATTAAAATGCTTTATGATGTGTGATTTCTTCTTAAATACGTTCAGTCAGTCTTCCTACATTAGTCTCTTCCATCTTTGAAGAACTCGACCCTAATTTCTCTTCTTGATAAAGAGTCTCATCCATTTGATACTCATGAATGTCAGAAACATTTAAGGTATTGGATATATTCATGTCATTTGGGAGAGCTATCACATAAGCATTATTAATGATCTTTTGAGTCACTTTGAATTGGCCAAATTGCATGGCTACAACTTACTATAAGTATCAACCAGGAACCTCTTTTTGCACAGAAACACCATCACATTATATCCTATAATGAAAATACTAACTCTCTTGTGTTTATCAATAATGGTTTATTCTTCTTTCCAATAGTCTCTAACTTAGCCTCGACGACTTCTTTAAAAGTCATCATTTCTTCGACCATATTCTCAGCAGCCTCACTAACTTCGGGGGCCTTAGGCAACTTACCAAATAAGCCATATGCTTAGGAACATAATTATATACTAGGAGAATGGTGATCTCCTATAGCTGAGTGCACACCGTTTGTAAGAAAATTCGCCTAAGGTAAAACTAAATCTCAATGTTTAAGTTCGTCACCACAAACACTCCGAATCATATCTTCCAAAGTTATGTTGGTTACCGCTTGCCATCTGTTTGAGTATGAGTTGTAGAACTCATGTTCAACGCGGTTCTAAACAATCTCCAAAGAGTAATTCAGAAATGATTGAGAAATTTGGCATCCCTCTCTATATTAATTGACTTATGAACCTCGTGAAGATGCACAACCTCATTGAAAAACAATTTGGCTATGTTGGACGATCATTCGTTTTCTTATAAACAATGAAGTGGATCATCTTAGAACCTAATTACTAAAAAATACATAATCTAAATCTCGTTGTGTGTTAGGAAAGCTCAACATAAAATCCATGGCTAAATCTTGACAAACATCATCAGGAATAGGTAAAGGCATATAAAAACTATTATTTTAAGACCGACCCTTAGAAACCTGACAAGTATAACACCTCCCGAATGTAGTACCAATGTCCATTCTCAAATGTGGCCAATAATATCTCTCTATCAGGCTAGAAATGGTTTTGTCTCTACTCAGATGACTGTTAAGGCCACCACCATGCAGGTCTCAAGTTAGCTTATCTCCTTTGACTAATGAAAAGCTTGTTGTTATGTTTCCAAAAGAAGGGTATAAGGTTTTGGACCCTCCTACTTCTCATGTACCGATTAGAACTCCAGCAAGGAAGCTTCTTGCTACGCCTACGCCTACAAGAACTCTGCTTTATCAGATTCCTGAAGAGAATCGTGGTCAGCAGATTGATGTTCCTAAGGAGGCTCCTGCTGATTTACCTTTCATGATGCCTGGAGATTATCAGTATTTTGGGGCTTTGTTGAATGAAGAAAATGAAGAGGAACTGACTCCGGATTAGCAGAAAGTGATGAAGATTATAAAGCTCCATCTTAAAGTAAAGAAAGGTACACCCCCGCAAAGGAAAACAACTTTGAGGAAACTAAATGATAAGGCTCGTGAGTTTGGTGTCAGACATTTGTTTAACCGAATTTTGTTGTTGCTTATGCAACCTATTTTGGAGGAGCATGAAAGACATCTTTTGTTAAGGTAATTTATACAATTCTTTATAAATTAGACGAATTGGTTCGTCCCTATGTACATAAGATTCTTGTTATAATTGAGCCTCTTTTGATTGATGAAGATTATTATGCCAGTGTTGAGGGGATGGAGATAATAACTAATCTTAGGAAAGTTGTTGGCCTGGCCACTATGCAAGAGGCCAGACATAGATAAAATTGATGAGTATGTTAGGAATACTACTGCTAGAGATTTCAGTCTTCTTGCATATGCTCTTGGTATTCCTGCTTTATTGCCCTTCTTGAAGGTTGTTTGTTAGAGTATGAAATCTTGGCAATCTCGGCACACCAGGATTAAGATTGTGCAGAAGATTGTCATTTTAACTGGATGCACTGTGTTTCCCCACTTGAGGTCTCTTGTTGAAGTTATAGAGAATGTTCGAAGTGTTGAGAATCAGAAGGTAAGGAAAATCACTACATTGTCTCTTGTCGCACTTGATGAAGTTGCTGCTCCTTAAGGTATTGAAAGTTTTGACTCGATGTTGAAGCCTCCGTAGAAGGGTATTAGGCAATACGTGGTAGGGTACTGGCTGCTTTTTAAGGCAATTGGGTTTATCATTCCATTGATTGAAGCCTTATATGCTAGCTATTATACTAAGGAATTCATGATTATTTTTATTCGGGAGTTTCAGTCACCAAGAAGAAATGAATAAAATTGTTCTGAAAGTGGTGAAGCAGTGTGTGAGCACTGAGGGTGTGAAACCTGAGGATATCCTCCCTCGGTTTTTCAGAAACTTCTGGGTTAGGAGGATGGCTTTGGATAGAATAAACTACAAGCACCTTGTGGATACGACAATTGAGATGGCAAACAAGGTCAATGTTGCTGATATTGTTGGAAGAATCTTTGAAGATCTTAAAGATGAGAGTGAACCTTATATGAGAATGGTCATGGAAACTATTGATAAAATGGTTACTAACTTGGGATCATCTGATATAGATCCACGGCTGGAAGAGCTTTTGATTGATGGTATTCTTTATGCCTTCCAAGAATAGACTAGTGATGATGCTAATGTGATGCTTCATGGGTTCGAAGCAGTTGTAAACTCGCTTGGGAAGAGATTAAAACCATATATTCCTCAGATTTATGGTACCATCACATAGAAGTTAAACAGTAAGAGTGTGAAGATGAGGCAACAAGCAGCAAACCTTATTTCCAGGATTGTCGTTGTCATGAAGCAATGCCACGAGGAACAATTGATGGGTCATCTTGGTGTTGTATTGTATGAGTATCTTGGAAGATTCTTTTCCATGAGTGCTACGTTGGCATGTTCTTCATCGAATCTTCTTATTCGACTTTGAATCATCCTATGTTTCCATGAGACCTTTCTTAGCTTTGAAAACCTTCTAACGTTTTCTGTCTTTTCTGAGCTTTGGATACTTGTTAATGTCTAGGATCCTTGCATTCGTAATAAGTAACTTTTTTTCCAAAAGCTTTCTCTTGACCAAATGTAGACTTAGGTATATCTTTAGCTCTTCTTGGTCCTCTGAACTTGCTCTGTCTGTATTTCTACAACTGGTTTCTTGATATGAGAGACAATTCACCTTCATCTGAGTATTCTTCATATTCTTATGATTCCTCCTCTGCTTGATAAGCCTATGTCTTTTCAAATTTAGACTTCAGAGCATTATATTTACCTCTCTTATGATGTTCATCTTATTGAAGCTCTATCTCGTGACTTCTTAAAGAACTAATCAGTTCCTCAAGACTCGTGTTGTTCAGATCCTTTGCCAATTTAAAATCATTTACCATTGATCTCCTTTTGATAGGAATATTCCTGATAATCTTCTTGACATGATTAGTAGTGTGTTGTAGGAATATTTGATGAATCAAGTATTTCAATTATCGTATCCACAGGGATTGATGTGATATTGTCGTCTTTCAATAGTAAAGTGTATTTTAAGATTAAGTAACACAAGGGTTTTGTTTTCTAAACTACCAGTATCATAAGTTCAATCAAAGAACTTTAATATCCTTTTCAAAGAGGGTTATGTTTGGATTCAAGAGAGTTTTGGTTTGTTTTCAAATGATGGAAGCATGTCAAGATTAGTTTCATTAACCTAATTTCATATACATTCTATTAACCAAGTGATGAACTAGTTGATGATTGCTATAAATATGTATCCTGTCAATCTTGTTGATTTCAAACCAAGATTGTGAGTTTAATCATGTAAATCTTTGAATGATTACTCACTACAACTATTGACATGATAATAATGAAGTTCAATATTTAGTAAACACTAACTCACAAATCTATTTATAGCATTTGTTCATTAGTGGAAGAATATCCTAGGTCAACTTTGAAACATCCTTTTTCAATCATGATTCAAAGCATAAAGAGATAGTAGAACAAAGATATTCAACATATATAAATCATCAACCATGTTCATACACAAAGAGATTAAAAGAAATACATAAAAGTTAGGTCAACTACCTCTAATCTTGACACAAAAGAGCTTAGTTACTCATTCTCATGGTTGCTTTGATTGCAAGATGTTTGGGAAGATGATAAACATAGAAGAAAAATCAAGAAGAACAAGATTCAAAATCCAATTCCTATGCCCTAGATTACAACAATAATGAATAATGAAGAAGTGTGTTTTCTCCTTCTAGCACAACAAAGTGGGTGAAAAGCAGAGAGTGAGCCAAAAGCTGGAGGCATGGGTCACTGTCCTTTTTCTGATTTTGCAGACCGCTAAGCCCGCTTATCCGCGTTAAGCGCACTCATGCTGCAACCGCGCTGAGCGCGACCTGTAGCATGCTTCTTCTTCCAAAAATCTTCAAAAAGTCCCAAGAGCTCTTCAAGTTTCCTTGAATCCAAGTTTGAGGGAATCAACATCAAAAACCTACAATTTAAATATAAACTAAGTTAAATAATATATTATAAACAAAACTAAATAAAAACATAATTAGATCAAAAAACTATACTAAATACTACTAATTAATCAAAAGGCATTGTAAAGGACCACAAAATGATCTACAAATTATCCACATTTTGGTCCTTAACATAGTGGAATAACCTTTGTTTAAAACTCCGAGTCATGCGTGAATCTTGAAAACATAGTTTCCATAAATTCGTTGTCTTCCATTATGAAGGCTTCATACTTGTGGATTAGGGCCAAAGCCTTTGTCTCCTTCACTTGAGTGTTGCCTTCATGAGTCATCTAAAAAGAGTCAAAGATATACTTTGCAAATGATGTGACCATTGGAAGGTACTTCTGGAATTTCCAGAATTATGGCAGCTTGAAATAAGAACGTGGAGGACAAATAGTACACTTGCTTCTGCTTTTTCCGGAGTGGAACGAAGCGTCCTAGTGTTACCTTGAAATCTCTTAAGGTATTCAAAAGTACATATTATATACAAACGTCTTTGTAAATTAAGGGTCGATCCTTAGAGAATAAGGGTTCTTCAGAAGATTAAAATATATGACCAAGAAGAATACCAAATCAAGGATGTCAAAAAAGAGGCATGTCAACCAAAGGGACAAAACGTGGAAATTGGTCGATTTGAACAAAATATTAAATAGCGAGGGAGATAGTCGAAGTTGAGCCCAGTCGGTTATGGAGGATTTTGGACTTAGAGGAATTTCATTGATTTTTTTTCTCGATGAAGGAAAGCGTTGAGGCTAGGAGCGGTTTACTTTTAGAAGCCAGAAGAGGGGAAATTTAAAATCCAAGATCGTGGGCAGTTATTAGAGCTTTGTATTTTTTAAGCGCCAAAATGGTGGCGAAATCTTGTGAAGCGGTTTCTTCAAGTTTCTAACGCCAGACGTAGATTATTTTAGGTAGTTATTTGTAAACATTATAAATAAGTCATTTCAATGTAAAATCTGGTGTGTTCACTTGTATGCTCAAAGTACTTGCAAAAACTCGCCTAATTTCGAGCCGAGAAGAAGAGTTGCGAATCACCACCTTTATTTCAATGCAAAACCTTTACATTTCAGTTGTTTTCTTTGAAGCTTTTACCTGCATTCTATTTACTTTTCAGCAATCACTTTGTGTTTTCGTGTATGTTGATGCTCTCTTTGTTACAAGTTTCGAGTTGATAAAAGAGTCTTCGACCCTTATTTCGTTTAGAACGACTGGATTCACGCCTTCTATCGGTCACGGTCACCATAGTAGGTCAAAATATAGTAAGTATTCAGATTTGTCAAGTTATTTAAGTGTTTGTCTCCCACCACGAGTTTCCGTCGGTCGAACTCGAACTATTGTGTGGAAAGTCGTTGTACTTATTCCTTAGTCTTAGGAAACCGCTTTCTTAGGCAAGGATTTCACGGAGATCGATACAATTTCACAAATCGTAGCACATGTCTTAAGATCAATCGGTCGATCTTATGAGTGACCCTTAGTTTTAGGACTTTGGGATGACCAACGATTGTTTACCATTTTCCACAGAAACACTTAGATAATATTGTTGTACGATGTACCATGTTGCTTAATCTTCTCAACTTTCTGACTTCAGAGGCTTATGAGAGCATGAGTTAGAAGCAGGAAAAAATCACTTGGGTATTCAAAGCTTCAAGTCTTCAAAGTCTAAGAACTACGTCTTCATAATCTTCAACACTTGGTCTTTTAAAGCCCATTGTCTAAGAAGCATAAGTCTTCAGCATCTGGACTTTGTTCATCACAACTTCTTTCTTTAGATCTTCAGAACTTATTTTATTTAGACAGTATATCAGAGTCAAATAACTTCAGAGTCTTCTGAAGCTTTTTCTACTATTCAGCAGAAAATATGTAGCACAAAAGCGGATCAATTCTCTTCTAATAAACATCAGAAGTAGAACCCGTCTGTTAAATTCTCAAAAATAACAAACATTAGAATACCAAAATTGTTCATACAAACATACTTGTCTGTTATCACCAAAACTCTGAGGTATTATTACAAAACCAAATCTTGTTCTAAAAAATTACCCCTTAGAATCCATAGTACCAGAAAATATACTCTCCTTGGAGCTCAGCTAATAAAAAGAACAGGGTGTCTGCTCTGATGCCATTTGAAATTTTGTCACTCAAATACAGATGTTAAGTCTGTTGTCTCAACATAAATACAATATCAAGAAAAATGTTATAACATCATATGCTAGCATAAAATTTATAAAACAGAAGATTGTGCAGAAAAATAAATTGTAGAAAATTAAACAACACAATCAATTATTAACCTAGTTTGGTGCAATGTCACCTGCTCTAGGGGATATTGAGCCATGAAGGAAATCCACAATGCTAATATTAGTTCAAAGTATAAACAATCTCATTTTAAAACTTCTCTCCTAAACTACCTTGTGCAACTTCTACCTAGGAACCTCCTAGATATGATAAACTCCACTCGCTCCCAATCACCTCGGTGATACCTACAACCATAAACCCTGTGACTATACCAAAAGAACCAAATAGAAGATTACACTTCAAATAAACAATACTTAGTTTTTCTTAAAAGCTTCAACCAAGATCAATACTCAACTCTTTGATTAAAAGCTCGTGAGTGAGAATAATAACTTAAGTAACAATCAGTATACCTCAATGTATCAAAAGATACATAAGTGACATACAAAGAACAAAAACACAATGAACTTAAAAGACTCCCAAAACCCTAATCCTTATATTGGATCCACAGTTTATTCAAAGTGAATGCTTGCTATTTTAGGTTTAGCAAGTCCTTATTTATAGGCTCTTGCAGTATGGGCTTGGACTCTTCAAATCAAATTCAATCTTCACTTTTTAAATTAGTTACATGATTTTCACATAAAAATAGGAACAAATCTTTTTAAATTTTCCTAAAAAGTCTCCAAGATTCTTTTTAATGAAACCAAATCAAATATGCACTTGTTCCTAATAAATCTCTTTGACCTGCGCAAAATAATGAGATATATCTTAAATGATCTCTAAAAAACCAATCAAATCTGTCGAGAGATAAAGCAACAACGCCTACTGTATATTAGGTCAAGATCCAAGACATCCGGCTCAACATCTATCTGATAAGAATGACAGCAGAACTGTCATGACAATTGGTTAAGATGTTATGACACCTTTCTCAATATCAGCCAAGAATCTTGTTTTAGCAAAATTTATGTCAAACCTAAAACCATGGATTTAACAAGAAGAATAGGAGACGAGTCTTCAACTATATTTTGGATAAATCCTTGGCTTGATGGTGTGTCTTTGAATGTGAGACTTAGTAGGTTGTTTGATTTAGTGGCGAATAAAAGATCGACAGTAACAGAAATGAATGAATTGGGTGGGGGGATTGTGAGGCGTGGAAGTGACAATGATGTTGCTTGTTTGGGAGGAGGAGTTAGTGGGAGAGTGTGTTGTAACCTCGGTTGTTTTGCAGGTGAAAGTAGAATATCATTGGATTTGGAATTTACGTCCTTCTTCTTGCTACACGGTTAACATTGCTTATAAAAATTTGTCTAAAGTTTTCATCAACAACAATCAGGCTAACTCCTAATTTTTGTGTTTGAAGAATGTGTTACTTAAGATATCTATTTTATCTAGCGATTGTTAATCAATTATAGTATGACGAAGGATAATCCGCTAAGCGGCAAAATCTTGCCACATGCGATCAAAGATGTGGCGATTGTGGTGAATGAAGACAAAGATCATTTGTTTGTAACATGTGATTTTTGATGGGTTCGGACTATTTTTCAATTGGTTAGAGTTCTCAATGATATCCTAAGGAAAGGTTTTGGATCATCTCTTGCAATTTAGTGATCTTGGTGGATTTTCGAAAAATATTCAATTGACTTTTAATACTATTTAGTTCATTGTGGTTTGAGTTATTTGAAAATAGCAAAATAGATATATTTTCTAGAATAAAGTGGAGCAGTTGCATGCATTATCGGAACGGTAAAGTTCCAATTGTTTTAGTAGTTCAAGTTGAAATATGTTATTTTCGATTATGATTACTAGATATGGAGGTTTAATTCTTTAACTTGTTTATCAATCGTTATATAGACGCTTTATGCTGTTTTTTTTTAGAGTTTTGAATAATAATTTTGGATTCTTTCTAATCTTTTCAAACATCTTGTATTAAATTAATTCATTTTGATCGTTAATATATATTTTATTTTAACTTCTAAAAAAAATATAAATTAGAGTTATTGCTATAACATAAATTAGAGATATTGCTATAAAATGTATAAAATATAAAATATTTGTTAAAATATAATGAAGTGTCTCATTGATGAAACTAATTAACTTAGTAAATTTGTAGAGATCTTGTATTAAGGAGTTTGACTCATTAATAATACAACACTTGATACAATACACGATAAAGTGATTGATGGTTAACAAATTGGGATGGGAATTCCACAAGAGCTGGCAATCCTTCTAGCACCAGGAGAAAGAACATAGTGTTTGATACTTGGATTTTTTATATAACCACAAAAACATGGTCTTTGTTCTCTCAGCTTCTGGCAACAAAAACTTGTTGGTACAGAAGAACTTGTAACTGATACAAAACAAGGGTTGAACTCTATAGGACTGCAATTCAATGCCTCTAACATGTAACTCACCTCCCCTAAAAGCATAATTGACACAATTGCTACAGCCATGCCACGCCCAATTTGCTTCTTCGTCATTTTCTTCTCTTTGTTGGATTACGTGCTTTGCAACTTGAAATAAATAATGGAATGAGTTGCAAAGAATAAGTTTTCAATTTACATGAATTTGAAGAGTTCTAGACAAGAAAGAAAAATTGAACATCCTTAACTAAGCTTAGAATTTAGTATATGATGTCAATTGTTGAAGAATGAAGAGTCGATTAATTATTGATATAGGGCAATAAACAAAGTTAAAATGAGTTGTAAACAAAGTCAACATGTGGGAACATATGAAAATGTGTTACACAATTAAACGTGTTACACTGTAGAGAAGAAGAAAAATTGCCAACGTCCCCAGCCTTGTATGCCCTTTATTCCATGCAAGAGCTGGCGCCATGAAGATTTTTCAATCAAAATTATAAATAAGGATTCTACACTAAAAGAAGAACATTAAAATGACTAAATAAAATAAATGAATAAAAGATATTTTTTTCATATGATCCATAATCTTCAATATCTCAAAAAGATTAATTAACATGTAATTCTCTAAATTAAACATAATATCCTCTAATTTTATTATTTTAATATTGTTCTTTGATGAGATACAAACAATTTTCGGACGAAATTTCTAATAAAAAAGGATGAAATTTTCGGTACTAAACAAATTTCCGATACACCCCTACTCAATTTCTAGTAAAATTAAATTTGTGGTTGTGCATTTGAAATTTACGATAAATTGAAATTTTAAATTTTGTAGCATCGGAAATTTGAGTTATACTGAAATTTTCGATAGGTTATGTAAGTTTTTTCAACGATTGAGATTTTGTCGACATATTTGGAGGATTCTTATTGCACCGACACATTTTTGTGGTATAGAATGCATCACTGTTTGTATAAATAGGGGTTTCAGATTATAGAATAAGACATCTCAAAAATGTCTCTTTTTGAGTATTTGATTAATGCAGATATGTATTACAATAGATGCAACCATGTCGTTGAATTAATGATTCCGATGGCTCAATCCCTTACCACCTTTAAAGAAAGGTTTAGTGGTTTGTGCATGATTTCGATAACGAAAGGTTGACAAATATCGAGTTTCAGAGGTATTGAATTGATACAAATGAAATGGAGAAATACAATCTAATCGAGTTGAAGAATGATGCAGATGTGAAGGCCATGTGAAAATAATTTCTCCGTAAGATAACTAAAGGTTCGATCGAGTTGGATGCGGAGATCTAAAGATCCGTCGACGACATATTGAAGATGTTAAAATTCTAGAGTCAACCTATAGTGCCTAAGTTTTCATGTTTAGTTATTTTAAGGCTATGTTTATTGTACTGTGTTATGTTATGTTCATCATCGAATCGAAACATGTAATCGCTAAAATATTATGCAATAAATAAGATGTTTGTGTGTCACAAAATATACATATAATACAACCATAAAATACATTAGCCCTTATTCATGGAAATGATGAGTATATCTTCTTATAGTTTATTTTGAAAATACTACTACACCCCTTCCAATAACAATGGTTACATGTGTTCCCAATATATAATTCACATATAATGAGCTAGTAAAATAAAGTTCTGGATATTATCGACTGAAATTACAATATGGCAACATACACAAAACTCATGCAGGCTGCACTGTTACTGTCAAAAATGCCAAGTGCTCTCGTTGGAGAAAAATTGGAAACAGAGCGATTCAATGATGCTGTTAATGTCATCCTCTCTCTACAGAGCAGTAATGGCGGGTTCCCTGCTTGGGAGCCTCAAAATGCTTACAGTTGGCTAGAGGTATGTTATAAAGTTACTCTTACTCGTCAAACAAATTAATATATAAAAGAAAAAAATATAAGAATGATAACAACTAATTATATGCATGAATGTCTACTGCAGAAATTCAATCCAACTGAGTTCTTTGAAGACACACTGATTGAGAGAGAGTAAGACATATATAAACAAACATTGTCGATGCATATATAAATTTCTCACTTACTGCATATGTGAGTTCCTTGTTGTGAAATTAATAGGTATATTGAGTGCACTGGTTCTGCAATGCAAGCCCTGTTACTCTTCACAAAGCTACACCCATATCATAGAACAAAGGAAATACATCATTGCCTTGCCAAAGCAATTCATTACATTGAAAACACACAAAATCCCGATGGCTCCTGGTATTATATCTTGTATTCTCTCTGATAAATATACACCGCCTAATAACCTAGTGTGTTAAACATGACATACTTTCTTTTAATTTAACTAACAAAAGTTGCAGCTATGTATGGTTCATAATTTAGAATAGATAGATAGATATAATTAGTACTTCCAATGAAACACAGGTACGGGTGTTGGGGAATTTGCTATACATATGGTACCTGGTTTGCAGTAGAGGACTAACAGCTTGTGGAAAGAATTACCGTAATAGTCCTGCCTTGCGAAAAGCTTGTCAATTTTTGTTGTCAAAGCAACTTCCTAATGGGGGGTGGGGAGAAAGTTACTTGTCAAGTCAAAACAAGGTATATATATATTATATGTTGATTTTACTTTGAACTCCCATGTAAGTGAATAACTCACTTGTTTTTCCTTGTTAAATTAAATAGGTATATACAAACATAGAAGAGAACCGTGCAAATTTAGTTCAAACTTCGTGGGCTGTGTTGTCCCTTATCGGTGCAGGGCAGGTTAGTAGTAAATAATAAAGCTAGCTTAGTTCCTGTGTCCTAGTAATTAGGAATTAATGTGCTTTTCTAATTATGGATGATGAATGTTTTTTTACAAAAAAGGCTGAGATAGATCCAATACCCATACACCATGGTATGAAGTTAATAATCAATTCACAAATGGAAGATGGAGACTTCCCACAGCAGGTTATTAGTTTATCACTTCTCATGTCTCGTCAATTCATGTACTATATTTTTATTAATTAATGACAACAAATAAAAACATGCAACTATACAGGAGATAACAGGAGTATTTATGAGGAATTGTACCTAAACTACTCATCATATCGAAACATCTTTCCTATATGGGCTCTGGGAGATATCGCCGCGAGTCTTGACTGCACAAACTCCAAATACTGCAGCTTGAATGGTGACTACTGCTACCCAAGTGCTAATTGGTTGTACCATAAGTTATGAAACTATAGTTTGATTACTATTTTTCTGAATATATGTTTTCCTGCTTTATAAAATATGTCAATATGGTACTTATTACAATAAGTTTTCTTCAAAATCTCATCTGTAACTGTAAGCATATTTGTTTAAGACATTTATTTTGTAATTTAATCATTTTCAGTTCAAAATGGCATTTATATTTTCAGTTCCATGTGCATTTCAAGATCTTGGACTTATATTATATATCCCAACTGTAACTGTAAGCACATTCATTTAAGATATTTATTTTGTAATGTAATCATTTTCAGTTCAAAATAGTAGTAATGTTTTCAATTTGATATGCTTTTAGAAATAGTACAAAATGCATTTATATTCCTTTTGCTGCTAACTAAAAAATGGCATGGACATAACATTTTTCATTTTCAAGGATTCTTATTTTATTGTTTTAAAGTAAAAAAGTTAAAGCGAAGCAAAAGATGAATAGATGAAGGCACGGACATCGCAACTAAGTTGGCACCCCTACACCTACACCCAAATTGCTCAACTCTAACTAAGTATTATTAAAGTAAAAATAAAAAGCTTGGCCAAAACCCAAAGTAACAACAAGGCAAACCAAAATGATTGACCAACAGACTTGTTAAAACCTTATCAAAGATTCTTATATTGATCTTACGTTTTTAAAGAAAAGCAAAAGTACTCAAAGACGGGCATATTACATGATTATTAACTCATTATTATAAATGCAATCCTAGAAATATCAAAAGCAATTATGTAAAGTACAAAAGTAAATATTGAATATTTAAATATCATCTAAAATATACCTGAACAATCATTTAAATATCCACGGAAATACCACGCACAGGAACACCAAAACAGGCAAGGGGTAAGAGCAGCTGACATTCAGAGAATTGTAAAACTAATCAATCATTAATGTTAATAAGACAATTGGTCTTTTAGGAAATTAATAGAAAGCACAATTGAAGGAACTTACCAGGCATGTGAGCTGTGCATCACCAGCCCCAGCATAACTACGTGTGTACCTCACTCGTGAGCAGGCAATGCATATGAGAACATTGTTTCTGGAGTTCGTTAAGCTGAAACTATTCTCACCTAAAATTTTATACAAGTAAATTTACACAAGGATAAACAAAATACCTCCACGATTTCAGCTGAACTTTTCATAACACGCAAATCTGAGAATCCATTGTGATCCTCACACGTGGAGCAGCTACGCTTAATAAACAAAAAAGAATGACAGTTTACAAATGGTAAAACATCATTAACTGTACCTTGGTTTCTTAAAAGAAACAAATATTTGCGACAAAACTATAATACTAAAAGGATCAAAGTTCAGGGACGGGAGGAGTATTAATAAATTCTTATTATGATCACCATCAAAATCACACTAATTCAATATATTACTTTATAAAGGATAATAGCACAAGCCTCTAATTGTAACATCAGCATTCCCTTTTACACACAACGAAGTACAACAATCAGCCAAGTTACGCAAAATTTGGGCGTGTCTCCTTATGTCAAAACTCCCACAACTTCATCAATTTATACTTTCAGTTAGAACAAACTTTTGTTAAATTTCATAAAACAAAACGGGAATGAAATTATTCTAACTTCAACTAAATTTGATCCTCTGCTTGTTATATTTAAATCCTTAAGTTGGCTGAATTACGCACATCCATAGCAAAAAATATGAGGAAAAGATACCCCACGGTATTGAAACAACCTGAAATTCTGAGTGAAAATACCTAAGGTAGTATGTGATATCGGCAAAGAGCCAAGGATGTAATTTGCTGAGTTCATGAGCTTATATTTCAAGATAAGCATCATCGGAAGTTGGAAGGGTGAAGGATAAATCAATAGATGTTGGTATTCAAATCTAGCACTTTCGTCTATACAGCCAAATTCTCGTAGAAGTAGGACATTAAGCAACATTTGAGTTCTCCTCTATTCACCCAACTTCCTGTCATTCCGGTTGCACAAAGTTTATATGGTTCTGAAGTTTTATGGGGCCCAAACAAAGTATTCAATGTGAAACTGCCTTATTGGGTTTTCCAGTAAAAAACTCAATGATTCAAACTTTAAATTGGTGATTATCTATCCCGTGTCGGCAGACCAATTTTGGTTTGGAAATGGGATATTGTCCCCAACTCCTCCTCTGTTGCCAGTGCCATCCACCTCAATGGCACTACATCCTGGCACCTTTTTGATATGCAAATCTTTCATCTGACTTCTCGTCTTGCTCGCATCTTCCCATCTGTCAGCAGAAGCATAAATGCTAGCAAGGAGTGAATGAAGACTTGAATCACTAGATTTCACTTTTGCTAGTGTCATAGCAAGCTTTTCACCCATATCAATATTGCCATAAGTTCTGCAGGCACTTAGCAAAGACCCATAAATTGCAGCTATCATCTCATTTTTTTGGTCTGGTAACTTCCTTATCAACTCCTCCGCCTCATGTAACTGTCCAGCTCGACCAAGAAGATCAATGTAACAGCCATAGTGTTCTAAATTTGGCTCAATACCATAGATATATGACATGGAATGAAATAACTTGCGGCCTTCTTCTACCAATCCTGCATGACTACACGCATTCAAAAGAACAATAAATGTAACATCATCCGGTTTTGCCCCCAATATTTTCATTTCTTCAAACAACTCCAGTCGTTGTTTGTCTTCCCATTCATGGCCAGTCCACAAATAATCGAAGTCCATGAGGCAGTATCCTTTTCCTTTAATCCATTAAAAACCTCCAAAGATTTCTCGATGCAACCACACTTAGCATACATTTCAATAAGGGAAGTACCAACCACAGCATCCACCTTGATTCTGTTCTCAAGTACATAATCATGAATCCACCTCCCATGTTCCAGAGTTCCCAACTGAGCACAACATGTAAGGAGAGCAACCACAATGAACTTGTCAGGCTTCACTCCTCTGACTTGCATCTCCCCAAATAATGCAACTGCCTCATCAAAACAATTAAACTGAACATACCCATTAATCATAGCCGTCCAAAGAACAACATCCCTTGTTGGACTCTTGTCAAACAAATCTCTAGCTTGATCCAACCGACCACAATTCACATACCCAGTTACCATACTTGTCCAACAATTCACATTCTTCTGTGTCATCCCATCAAAATCCCATGAGCCAAACTCACATACCCACACTTACAATACATATCCAACAACGCTTCCCCATTATGGTCGTAAAATCCAATTCTTTTTCAATATAACTATGAATCTCCTTGCCAACCTCCACATTCCTCAACGCACACAGTTAGAGTGCTCACAACAGTAGCTTCACTGGGCTTCTCATTGCTTTCCATTCGCATCCGCTGAAAAATTTCAACAGCCTCCAGGAATCTCATACACCTAACACAACCTGAAATCATAATGTTCCAAGAGACATTATCTCTGTGAGGCATTTCTCAAACAGTTGTTTGAGACAACAAAGACGACCCAATTGAGCATACATATCCATCAACGAATTACAAACAAAAGCATCAAAGTCAAGAGCAGTCTTGATGACAAAAGCATGAACCTTTTCCCTTGAGGAACGTCTCCCATGCACCCAATGGCCTTTAAAACATAAGGGTAGGTGTAATTGTCAGGCCAGAGTCCGTTTAGTCTTAGTTGGTTGAAAAGAGAAGGGAGGTGGTGAAAGTGCCCCTGACGAAGGCTTTGATGAGGAGATTGTAGGTGAAGAGATGGGTGTTGGGTGTGATTGAAGATTGTGAGTGCGTAGGGAAAGTGATGAACGGAAACAGCCATGAGCTTGTTGAGGGTGTCTCTGTCTTGTTGGAGACCATTGAGTAAATGAGAGCATGAATTTGCTTCAGCTGTCGCAATGATGTGCAGCTTTTGAGAAGAGAAATACAAGTTCCCTCATCACAAACGAAAGACCAATTGACTGAGTGCCCTTATTCTGAAACAAAATAGTCAATATGCTCTATTTTTATTAAAAAATTCAATCTAACCCCTTTTCACACACCCGCCTATCAATGGCGAAGGGTATTGTATTTTAAGGTATATTTGAATAATTTAAAATTTATGGAAACAACATAATATAATGAGTAGAATGGAACAAAATATAATGAATGAAATGGGGAATATAATTTTATTTAAGTTAATAAGTTTTAGTCCTTATAAATATCACGCTTTTGGTTTTAGTCTTCTAAAATTTTCTTTAAACAATGGTCCTTCAAATTTTTCGTCTATATGTTTGGTCTCTTCGTTAGTTTTCACTAACTAGACTTACGTAGCTTTTAAGATGTGGCATTTTTATAAAAGAAATTCCAACGTGGCTTGGGATGCGTATAAAGTGTTGCTACACGAGTGTTGAAGTCAAACGTTGCCCTAATTCCTACTCATGGTCCCTTTCATCATGTTTCTTCATCTTCGTTCCAGCGATGCCTTAATTCCAACTCATGATCCCTTTCATCTTGTTTCTTTAATCGATGGTCCCATTGTGTTTGTGATTCTCGACTTTACAAGCTGATGGTAGCCCTACCTCGTGCATCCCATTCCCGTGTTTTTCCCCATTGTCCCTTTCTCACTTTGTTTATTAAAAGGTTGTGGTCTCATGGTTGTTTTGTATTTTGTAGTGTACAATCTTCATCTGTCGTATTTGCCCTAATTTTGAATTTTTTTTTACTATTTATTACTTGACTATGAATCTAGCGATGAATCATTGAAGGATGTGCACTTTGATGACAATGAGGAGGAAATAATGAACGAATCTGACGAAGGTGGTCTTGAAGGTGTTGAATAAGGTGTTGACGAAGGTGTTGATGAAGGTTTTGAAGCGGTTTAACACAAAGAGTTGATGTTGGACATAGTGATGGTGTTGGTGTTGAATCAAGTGAACAAATAAATGACACTCTTATCACAAATGAGATGGATAAAGAGCATGTCATTAATGAAGAATACATGACCGATGAACTGGATAGTAGGGCAGATGATGATAGTTGTGATGATAGACCCAATGCAATTAGGTTCAAAGAAGATGATACGGTAAAATTTTAAATTAAGGTTGATGAAATTTTCTTCAAAACAGTTTAAGAAAGTTATCATAGAGCATAATGTGTTGAATGGAAGGAAGTAAAGTTATCCATTCATTATGTCGGTTTTAAATGTCATGTATATCTTATTATATTACTTGATGTCTTAGGTTAAAAGCTTGATTCCAACTAAAATGTCAAAGAAAAAGAATGAATTGACTCCCCAAGTAGCAAAAGAGACAGAGTGACGTCAGGACCCTCAAATCAAGAGACATACATGGTCCCGGTAGAGAACCTGAAAATCCATTGGTCATTAATGAAGATGATGGTGAGACCACAATTGATGTCATTGGTGGTGTAAAGATTTCAAAAAACTCGAAAGATATTTGCAAGGCCTTCACAGTGAATGTGAACTAGGATGTCATCTGTTTATGTTTTGATTCATGTTTTGGTTAATGTAATGTGTAAACTTCTATAATGTAATGGTATTACGTGTAAACTCTTATCAATCGATTTAATGTGTCAACTTTTGTTAATCAACAACAAAATGTAATGTGATCTGCTTTTGGATAACATGCATAATTATGACTCACATTTCTTGTACCAAATTACAAGTTTATAATTATAACAACATTAGGGTCCTTATTTATACATTACAAGTCTTTTTAAACCAACATTTCATGGTCTTTTAATTATACATTACATGTCTTTGATACTACATTAAGTAATTGAAACAACAATACATGTCTTTTATAACAACATTAAAACACAATACAGGTCTTTATAACAACATTAAAACCAACAGTCCTTACAAGCATTACTATAGTACATGTGAACATACATTTGAGTACCAATTGCATAATAATTAGAAAATAAAAGACAACTTTAACAAAAAAATCATAAACATTACGGATACTTCAACAACAACTATTGATCAACATTTAAATTTCACTATCAAGTTAATATTGATCATCACTGACAATACATGGGATATTAACTTCAATTTTCCAAAAAAAAGGCCTCAGCCTTCATCTTCATATTCAATTTCTTGTTCTTCTTCAATGAAGGTTCGTAAAGCTCATTCAACATTGCTTGCATCTCCTTCAATGTGCTCACATCCTCATGAGCGGATTCATGACATCCTCTTACTATTCCTAGGTCTTCATCTCAAATGAACAAATTGCAAGTTTCCTCGCTTTGCCGGAACGGGCATCTCGGAAGAGCTTTCCTTTTTAGGTCCATGATTGCAATGGTACGATATCATACGAACATTACAAGCACACTTTCTCCCTTGAACTAGGTTTCTCCCTATTGTGTTATGAGATGAATCATTTACGCCTGAAGGGCGATGCCATGAGTGAAGAAGAAGAAGAATAACGTGATTGAAACACGCATTTACGAGGGAAAGGAAGAAGATGAAGGAAACAAATGTGGCAATTGGGATCTAGGGTTAACGATTTGGTTTATTTAAACTAATGAAAATCCTACGTATCTTCCCACGTGTCCAACACAATTGACCCTCGACTAATACATGAAAGCCGTTAGAACGAAAATCCACGTATTTGCAAGGACCATTTTTGAAGGAAAATTTTAGAGGACTAAAAGCGAAAAAGTGAAATATTTATAAGGACGTCAAACATATTGAACTCATTTTATTTTATTGTTTGAATATTTTAGGACGGAGCGGAATTAATATTCTATTTCGTGATTTGAAAAGCAGAAAATATTATAATCTTTTTATTTTAGTTTTGTCATTTACTTCAAAAAGTTAATATAATGAAAATGAAAACTTGGAGGACAAATTTGTATTTATATTTCTAGTTTAGCTCAATCTATTAGATACACGCCAATTTAGGTGGAATGAAAAATGAACTAAAATAATTGTATTGGATGGAATGAGTTCCATTACAATCTATTCAATTCCATTATTTTTTATAAAATCAAACAATGGAACATGATATCATTCTCCTCCATTCCATTCTGCTACATCCCTTTTCATCAATCTAAACAGACCATTAATGAAGATCATCGGCTATTAGTTTGTCTAATTTGTTTGGTTGCAGTTTTAGATGAGATGGAGTAGAGTCGGAAAATAGATCTTGGTATATATCTAAACCAAGCCATATATTCTAGGTTTGGCTTTATGCTCGCTCAGCATCTAGCAAATTGTCATTCATGATAGAAATATCTTCCTCTTCCACTCTCTTTGCTCCTCCTTGTTGCACCAATTTTGATTCCGTGACTCAATCATGGTCATTTCATCATGTTCTTTGAAGCATCTTAAGGGATAAGGGATTTCTTGTTGGAAGCTAAATTGGAGTTTACATTTTTAAATTTTTCATAGAATACTTTTCAATATTTAGATTTGATTAGCAATTCCTAGAAGAAATTACTCACATAGAAAAGTAAACGAGAATTTTTCTTGCCACCCCCTAAATTTTTTTATTCCAACTTTACTTCTGATGCAATACAAAGGAATTTCCGAACTAAATCTCTGGTACATCCACCAAATTTCTGGTACACCAAAATTAAAAGTCTATTAAAATTTTGGTATATCAAAAATAATTTCGGTACAACAAAATTTTTAAAGATTCTAAAAAAGCGGCATACGAAGAATTAAAATTTTGGCATACGGAAAATTATGCTTTTCCGGTATACCAGAAATTTCCTTTATAACTAAAATTTCTGGTATGTTTAAATATTACGTTTTTCCAACGGTTGGGATTTTGCTTTTGCCGACACTTTTGGAGGGTCCTGATTGCACTGACACTTATGTGTGATCTAGAACGCTGCCAGATGGATCTGAGTCCTTTGCCAACTTGAAAGAAATATTGAAAGGTTTGTTGCCTGATTCTGAGAACAGAAGGGTGACAAAGATCGAGTTTCGGGAGGATTACATTAGTACACAACTGGCTCCTGAACAACTGGCTTCTGAACTATCTGATCATGTACAACCGACTCTTGTACCACCGGCTCTTTGCGCTCCTCGACTACCAGCCACTATAGTAATAAGTCGATCCTCCACCTGAAGTTGATCCTCAACTGTTGTAGATGCTCTACCAGTCCGCCTACGAGGTGAACGGAACCTTGTAACCGCCTGCTCAACCATCTGTTTCCGGTGAGAATCGGTCGGGGCACTGACGATACGCCTTGTGACTCGGGAGCTTGCGCCTCAACAACAACTCGGGCCACAACATCAACTATATTTGTAGTTTGTCCCGCTATAGATTCATCTCTGCCTCTGGTCCTCACTGCAAGCAAAATTAAAAAATTAGTAAAAAATTTTGTTAAATTGAAAATACCATAAATTTCAAAAATTCTGATATGCATATTGTACCAGAATTTTCACATTTTTCCATATTATTAGCAAATGATAATATCGAAAATTTTGAAATCTGTATGAAAAGTACCGAAATTATAAATTCTGATAGAATATATCAAAAATTATGAAATTTCCGGTACAATATATCGGAAAATTTTCAAAATATATCGTAAAACTTACTTGTTTTCGTCAAATATCCAATATCGCTTTGAAATTTCCGATATCACCTGAGAGTTTGAAACATCCCGTTCGTATCGTAAATTCGATAAATGTGATAATGAAAATTGGTTAGACAATTTGGTCTTTTCATAAGTTTGGGAGTGGCGATTAAATTTGAGTGTGACAATAAAAACTCAAAGTAAACACGTTGAAAACAAACTTCATTTCTTTTCATTAGTGAAGAAGCTATTGATATGCTATATTATCTTATTAATTTGCAATTAGTTGATTGGTTTATAAAAACTATGAAAGTTAATAGATTTGTATCTCTAAGAAAAAATTAGGTGTGGTGCCTTTATAGATTTGTGGATTACGGAGGTGTATTGAGAAATAATTTCACTAATTTATTAGTTTGTTAATATTGTTAGTTAAGTTTGTTATGCATAATTTTATCAGCTACAAAAATCACCCTATGCAACTTTTAAAAATGTAAATGCACAACACGGTAATATTTGAGCACCTCTAGAAAGCTGTTAAAATACTTCAGAAATCATGTTGTACGAAAATTAGTAGTAATTCTTAAAGATTACCACCAATTAAAATCCATAACATTTCCATCAGATAAATTCACCTAACACAACGTTCACTTACTCACAAAATGTATACAACTAAAACCAGCTTCTTCAGTTCAACCAGGAGCGAGATGTGTCCCAACAGAAAATGGCTAGATACATGATTTTTATGTCAAATAACACAGATGTTATTAACTTTCGGTAATTGTACTCCACATATGATCTAATTTTACCGCTAATTCAGCAGCACGTTTCCTTTCTGCATGACTGATGATATTCAAGTTCACAACCTCTTCAATTACATATAAAAGCTGCTCCTTAACTTCAATAGAAATAGCAATGTAATTTGGTCCATGGACATTGCTCATTTCAACAACCTAAAACAAGAAAGACTAACATAAATGAACAGATATACTTCTCAGGTTATTAAATCAAAGTGGCTAACAAAATGATATCCGATATTGAACTATCAACAATCATTAAATGGTTCAAAATTCGTAAGAGTAAGTGAACTTGCCTGCAGCAGCCACGGGATTATGGTATTAAAAAACTTTCCTTGCAGAAGATATGGTGCTAAAGTACTAAGAAGAACATTGACAGTTTTCGTTGACAAACTTTCTATAACTGGACCAGTTTTATTCAGAAGCTCAATGAGAATAAGTTTATCCCCAGAACACAACGCTTCCATATATGCAGAGTTTAGATCCCCTTCACATACAAGACGATTCACACATTTCCAGTAGTTTGTGTTACTCTCAGGACAACCATTTCTAGAATTGGTTCTGGCAGAAGAAGAAAAGATACTCCCATTTTTACTCACTTGAGCAGAACTCATGCTCTGTCTATCCTCCCCTAAGCTGTTTATAATTTCATCTGGAAATTTTTGGGCAGTCCGTACTTTGTAACTTTTCCACTTATCCACACTATCTTCTGAATGAACCCTCGGTTGGCTCCTTGAAAATGATTTTCTTTCCAAACTTTCAGTACTCGTTGAAAACAAGCCTGAATGTTTAGTATTAGTTTCTGAAGATGGCTTTTGGCGTGAATCACGGAGATCCTAGGAGAAGCCACCTTTTGGCTCTGCCTCGCAAATTTGGAGTTTTCTGAAAAAGAATGTCTTCCTCCTTTTAAAGATTCTTGAGATAATCTATCAATTACATTCTCCAAGCCTACCATTCTTGATTGGACTGTAGAAAGGACATCCATTATGCCAGTTGTAAAATCTGAAAAAGAGTTGAAGTGTGATGAGTAAAACATATATACCACATACCATGAGACACATAACAATAACCTCTTCGGAAAGTACTACAGATATGGCTAGTGTGACAAAAGTTACAGTATTTAAATTTTATTGTGATAAATCACATAAATGCTAAATACACTTTAGTGATTTTGTTAGTAGTAGGTGTTTGAGAAAATCATACAAAACTTACACTTCTTAGTGAAAGCATATTTGAGTGTTATCATGTTGTGAAAAGTAAACAAGGAAGATAATGTTTATAAAACTACTGCATTTAGGAAAATGTCTAGCAGCTTTAGGACTCATAAATTTAGAAATAGACCTGTACATATTTATTTGAATATCCATATAGTATGCATAATATTAATACCTGTAATTGATGCATCATGTTTGCCTGTTTGATTTCAATATCTGAAAGTTGATTCCGAATACAAGTCATTTCAATTGCCCTTTGTAAACAACATTCATGTGTAATTTGATGACTTGCTCGTGACTGTAGAATCAGAACTTTTAGGATTCTGCATCTTTATGGAGTACATTTGTTCATTACAATTTATTTCCTCACCGAACCGTTGGCTTCTTATAATTGCCTTCTGTAGTCCATTGTTTACAAAGCAGTCATGGGAAGTTAAAAACTTGGTTTCATAGTTAGAAACAGAAGAGCACTCCTGCTTATCATCCATAGGCACGTATTCATAACCAACATCCTGCATGCTTGTAACATCAGCACTCATTGTTTCTAGTGGCTTGGTGACAGAACTAGTCTCATATTCTTCATTAGGGAATTCCACTAGAGTATGTGTCCTAGGGACTGCAACTTCAACATGCCAATCATCTGTTTTGGGATGCTGAAGATGTTCAACATCATTTTGACATGCTTTTCTTCCAGACAAAGGAATCCTCCCCACAGTTAATTTCATATTACCTTTTTGGAGTCTAACATCCCTATGTCTAGATTCAGTAGTAGTACTACTGAGTTCGACAGAATCACCTCCACTAACATTTTCTGCAGAAAGCATAAGAAGAACTTAATAGCATGCCAACGGATACAAGAATAGCAATCAGAATGGTCCTCATTTCACAATATAAGATGATGATATGATCATACTAGTATTTTATTCTTGTGCTCGAGGTTAATAAAGATGAATATAAACAAGATTAGTATCCGATCGGGACATAAAGTACTACCAAATCTATTTATCGTTATCCCAACCGATAGTGATTTTGATATCAAAATTCAAAAAGAGGGAGCAAGCAAAGTTAAACCTTTTAAGGAGGATCCAGTTTCAGAAGGCTCGGTAGTAGAATGACCCGGAAGTATTTTCCAATATTTCAGAGCTTGCAAAACAGCATCCCTAACCGGTTTAACCTATAACCAATCATCCATATAAGTTGACAAGAAACATCGAAATTGAGAAACATATAATTGCAACAAAAAAATGAGAATCCGAAATCAAATCACCTTGTCAAACCTGGACGAGTCAAGAGAATGAATACAAGAAGACCTTAAAGACGACAAGAAAGAAGCGCGAGTCAGAGCAATTTGTCCCAACGCAACAGAAGCCGCTTTACGTGTTTTCCAGTCAGTATCTTTCAATGCCTCCTAATAGCGGCAACAGCAGTGGTCAAAACACTTTGCGTGAAGCTCCCCAGCCTGAATGATACTCTATTCAACTCAATTAGCGCAGGCTTAGCCATAAAATGGGATTTTTCATCAACTTAAGAATCCTAACCAACATGTTATGCAAAATCGAAACAGGAGGACTGTGCGTGTTATGAACAACACTAGCAAGACAAAAAGCAGAAGCAGACTGAACATGCTTATTCTGTTCACCAACCAGAGCTTCGAAAATCGGACTAGCCAATAACACAAACACCTTATCTTCACTATCCCCATTCCCCAATTTCGAAGCAATCATCGCCACCATTTCAACACACGCTTCCCTAACCGAAGAATCTGAATCCTAAAGCATTTAACAACCGCGGCAACCATTTTGGGAGATGAGGAAGGACTAAAGCTTCATAAATTTCAGCCATTGTTCCCATGAGTTTGATACATTGTTTTCGTATGGAGGGTTTTGTTCGAATGAACGTCAAGGATGCATGAGAGGAACGGCGATATGGATTGAGGCGTTAGAGAGGCGAGGATAGTGTGAAGCTGATTGATTCCGATTTGATGCGTGTCGCGATCGCCGACTTTGTTTAATGCGGTTAGGACCCTTTGTTTCATGTCGAAACTACTCATTGCTTGAGACTGGGAATGTGACTGTTGGGACTTTAGCTTGTTCTTCATTTGGAAAATTTCTAAAATTGAATTTGTGTTATCTTCTTTGTTGTTCAAGTAGATTTGATTTTAGAAAATGGAATTTGAAAATGGAAAGTGAGAGAATCTGAAAATTGACCTCGGTTTCAGCAAACTTGCTAATCATATGATATCATTTATGAATTCAAATTTTGCGCGCCACTGTGTCAATTCAAATTTTCACTATTGTGGGCCCTTATCCTCATTTTGGTTTAACTTCCATTATTGTATTTCACTTCTCTTCATTTAATTTGTAGGAGAATCTAATTTTTTAACAAATCTGCAAATAATGTGAATCCATTTTTATCTCTTTATTTTGATTTTTTCATCCCTTCCATTTAAAATCAATTTTTTTTTATTTAATCAATGTTGTTGATGTCATTTATGAGGTGGTGTGATTCCAGCTGTTAAAATGGACGGAAGTCCATGGGTCAGTTTATTGAGCCCGACAAGAGTCCATGTACTTCCGAGTCTTTTTTAATCCGGTCCTAAAAAGTCTAATAAATATGAATCAACCCTTATGGGTCATGGGTAACCCACCGACCCGGATTTTTTTTATAAAAAATATAATTAGAATTTATCATTTACAAATTATAATTGTCATGAATATTTATAACTTAAAATTTGTTGGAACATCTTATTTATTTTTGTACTACATTAAATAATTTGTAATGTATTTTGGATAATTTGAATTAAGTTAATGTGTTGTTTTACATTTTAATTGTTAACTTATACGAATTAATTAAAGATCTTAATTTTGGATATGAAATTTAATAAATATACAAGTATTATTGCATGCAATTGTATGGTTACTTACAAAAATAAGGAGAAAATTTAATTTATAATAAATGAGCTCGTTTAGGGTGGGCCCATTTAGGGCCAGTAGCCAACAACAGACGAGGTGTGGCACAGGTAGTAAAGTTAAATTTAAATATGGGCTTTTGCTCGGCCCAAAAGCCCGATATGGGCCACCTTTAGGGTCGGGTAGTGTTTACTATGAAAATGATAAACAACCGAGTCCTCCCAAAGCCCTAAAACTAAGGGTTACTCGCAAGATCGACCAGTTGATCTTAAGAGAAACGGTTTTCTATAAATAAGGGAACAAGTATAATGGCTTTCCACACTACGATTCGAGGTAGGTGACCTGTGACCGACAAGATGTTCATCGAAATAGACTCAATAAACTAAGCGATTGGTGACTCGTGTGACATAAAGTATTGAATTGTTTATGCAAAGTAGAAAATAACGTAAAGAGTTTGCTCAAAGTAAATAGAAAAAAGTAAAGTATTCAAAGAGACAATTGAAAAATAAAGGATTTGCATTAAAATAAAGATGGTGATTCACGTACATCAAGCACTTCTTTCTTTGTTTCCTAACGCTCGGAATGAGTTTTGGCAAGTGATTTTAGTACAAGTGAACACACGAAAATCTACTGAAACTTCTTATTTATAGTATTTACAATGTAACGCCTAGATATAATCTATGGACATATTTGAAACTTAAGACAACTGCTCCTAGATCTCGCACCTATTTGGCCTCAATTAGAACATAAACCGTTGTATTCTAGTAACTTCAAAATTCGAATCTTCCGCTTATAAGCTTCGACGTTATCTTGGTAGGATTAAATCAATAGAATTCTTCTAAGTCCGAATTCCTTTGGTTAACAAGACCAACTTGACCATTTTCCTTGTTTTTCATCCTTTGGTCGACTAGACCAATTTCCAAATATCTTGTCGTTTATTATCTTTTCTTCTTACGTCGCTAAAGCCCAACTTGACATTTTGGCTTAATATTTCCATTGGTCATTAAATTCTTTAGTTTGAACAAAACCAAATTTCAAACACCTTGGCTTCAATTTCCTAAAAGTCCTTATTTTAGAAGATTACCCTTAAGTTATGAGAATACCTTCATTTACCACCGTGCTTGAATATCTTAAGATTTTTAAGGTAACAAAATGCCCTAGGATGTCATTTTAGTTTGATTCATATGAGATAATGACATCTTTGAGCGTCGACTTCACCATTCGACCAAATCGTTCCCACTACTTCAAAGGGATGTTACTATTTCGCTTTTCCCGTTCGTCATGTAATCATGGTAACATATCACGCTTTCAATCCTCGAGTGTAAATTAAATTTTCGCCATCATTGCACTTTTAGTGGGAGACGTGGCCACTAACCCACTTCGATCTCGAGGCATGTTTTTGAAACACACGATTAGACTTAGGAAATCACAAATATTTTTCCTCATTATTTCTCTCTTTTCTCAAGGTCTATAAATACCCTTTCTCCACTTTCTCACTTTTTCTTCTCGCTTTCACTCTTAAACCCTTGTTTACGAAAACGAAAAACACAACCTTCTATTATTCATCATCTTCAACCTCCTTGAACTCTCCATTGGTAGGTGTTGACAACCAAGCTTCTTCTCGAACAATAACCATGACCCGCATACCTCGTCAGCGATAAAGCGATGTAAAACCTCCATTCGTGAAGAAAGCAAAAATCTAGCAATCTCGGTACTAATTCCTTTTCTCTTGAAAATCCTAGCATTCTTAGGTCCACTTCACATAGACACCTTCATAAATCTATGTAGATGATAAAGCGTTTTCCCTACTAGTAATGTCACCCGGACCAATAGTTTCTTCAAACCCTATTTCGCTCCAATATGTTTACAAAATTTTAGAACTACCTACGGTGCCTAAGTTTAGTGCTTGGATGAATTATACCCCAAAATTGCCCTCATCTACTCAAGAGATTTCATACATCTATACTCAAAGATCCCTCGAGTTGATCGATTGACTCTCTCTGAACAATCAACCCAAACTAGGGTTTGGTATCTCTCGAGTCAAAATGGACTTCCAACATCTCCAATGGTCTTCATGCCTCCTCATATGTGAAGATTCTCCATGTCAAGTTTGAGCCTCATGAGTCAAGTTTCCTCGAGACAATTGCTCGGATGGTTGAAAATCGGTTATATTGGACAAAAGTCAAGCATGGTCAACATCTGGTCAAACTTCATAATTTTTGGTCAACATCCTCATTTTGAAGTTACATTCATCATTTGATCAAGGGTTGATCATGATTCATCAAGAAAACTCAAGATTTGCTCAAAGTCGACTTTCTAAATTAGGGTTTATAGGTGAAAAGTCAAGCTGAACTTTGGTGATCATAACTTTCTCATACTTTCTCAGAAATTTTCCACCACCTCTTGTTTTGAAGGAAATTCAATTCTCTACAACTTCATGTCTCACAAGAATGTCAAAAATGCTTCATTTGAGAGGTATATTCGAAACATTCTGGTCATTTCAAAGTCAACAAAAGTCAACTTTTGTTTTGAAGATATATTGAGCATGGTAACTCAATTGAGATGAGACAAAAGGTTGGTTAGAGGACTCTTAGAGCTTTCCAAAGTCCAAACACTCAAAAATGTGAAAAATTGAGCAAGATACACCATTCACAAGTTGGGCGATTTTGAAAGAATACCTGAAGAATACTTCTAAAAATCAATTTTTTGCAAATGGGCTCTTTTCTTCATCAAACTTATTCCTCATACAATTAGAATATCCAAGCCCAATGCTGCAATTTTGATTTATTTTTCTATTTAATTTGGAATTTATTCATTTAAATACAAATTAAATTTAAAAATAAAGTATAAAATCAAAATTAATTGAAAGATTGATTTTATTCTTTCTTTGAGACCAAGACCCACAAAGTCGCCAAATTTGAAATTTGATCAATATGCAAGATTGGATTGAAATTAATCAAGTTTTGAAAATTTGATTTGTACAAAATCAAATTTGATTGCTTTGAATGTTGATTGATTCTTGCCAAAACCATCCCAAATCCATCCGTATAAATACATGATGCATACCTACTCAGAGAGCGAAAAATTGCTCCAAGAACCCTAAACTCAAAAATCCGTGACCTTCAAGCCATTAGCAGCCATCGATCCAGCCACTTTCAATCGATTTTGAGATTCCATTGCATTCCTTGAGGTCTTTAAGTCGATCCGGACTCTTACATCATTCAAAACCATCAAGAATCATCAAACACGATTTGGTTTGTCAAGTTTCTTTCAAAATCGATTTCATCATTCATGCATTATTAACTGTTTGATTGTTTGTTCATGTTTAGAATCAAGGTTGTAGCGATCTGGGCAGAAGCGATCGTGTTTCCATGGCACAGATCGTGATATACCATTGTGGGGTTTTGAGCTTGAATTAGGGTTTTGTTTAAATGGAAAAATTGGACCATGAGACCTATACCATCGTGTTGGAGATCGAGAATCGAACCATGCCTTTAGAATTCATTTATATTATGTATCTTTGGTTTGATTTTGCGGGGATGTATCGAACCATGGCCGGCCGCAGACTTTCAAAAATTTAAGCGAGGAAGATGAAGTGCGGCGGGCGAGGAAGCCGAGGGACGGCAGCGTGCTTGATCCCTAACCGTTTTCAAACACAAAACAACGTGGCCTAGTGGTTAAAGCTCTCTGTTCAGGATCCTCTCCCATGTCTCGAGTTCGATCCACTATAGGCACGGTTTTGCTTCCTTTTTCAAAACTTGCATATTTTCATATTTTCATATTTTAATATTTTGCATTGTTTTAATTATTTTCATATTTTATTGCATTTAAAATTGTCAAAATTATTTTTCTTTTTGCATTATTTTCATAAAATCTTTATTTAATTTAATAAATTAAAAATACAATTTTGCATGCATATTTATTTTTATTCATATTTTGCATTTAAATCACATTTAATTAGTTTTTAATTATTAAATTGCATCAAAAATCCCAAAATTTATTTTAGCATATTTATATTATTTCAGCGTATGTAATTTTCTCATATAAAATTTGCATTTTTCTAACATTTTTTCTCTTATTCGATTCATATACATTTCGATTCTCGTTCTCTTCGGGTTGATCCGATTGGACGATTCTTTCTTTATCATTTATTTTCAATAATGTAGCATCTATGGGATGTAATAGTTTAAATTAGGTCTTTATTTTCCGCATTTTTAAATTATGTATACGCCAAAGCCTTGTAATAGCGTAGGATTTACCTTTCGCATCTTTACATTCCGCATTTAATTTCGCACCCTATCAATTGCTAGTAACTAGGCGTGTATGGCAAGATAATAATGAACATAGCCACTAATTTTCAAGATAAAATATACGAAATCAACACACTTCTTTCACAGCACCCCTTAGGGTAATTCTCTCTCGTTGCCTTCACAATTCAAATGGTCAGTCCCTCGAGCGTAAAGTATTCTAGCACCGTTGCCTTCAAACAAATCATCATAGTCCCTTCGATACAAGATCATAAGACCCACGATGTCGCCTCGAATACATGATCTTGACCCTCGATTGTCGCCTACGAAAATGATGATAGTCCTTGATGTGCTAGGATACTTCCTACTGTTGCTTTCTATGACCATCGATGTCCTTCAGATGTCCAGCTTACATCCAATGAATGGGCTACCTACTAACTAATGGTATGGCTAGCTATTCTAAAGGAGCGATAAATGAAAAGCGACCAATTCGAGTGGGTAAATAAGTCTTTTAGTTGCTTCTAAACCAAATGCTTTCACACCACACACTCTTTTCAAAGTTCAAATTCTTTTCAAGCAAAACATTTCGAACACTTTGTATACACTCCTACATGAGTCATTACAAAGTCAAAAAATGCCTTTTCATTTTTGTCAAACACCTGAGCAATTTTAAAAGTGATCTAGAGCAACTAAGAGCCCGTGAAGATAACTGCGGATGGAAAGGGTGCTAATACCCCTTTTCATAACCTTCTCCTTACTCGAGAATCTAACGAAGGTCTTTTTACGTACTTTACCTTCCCTTAATTGGATAAAAATAAAGTCGGTGGCGACTCTTGCTATCCGCACATTGCGATACAAAACACTAAAAAGTCGAGTTCAAGTATCAGGCTGGCGACTCTGTTGGGAGTACCCTAAAGAGGAACCTTAGAGTTTCTAGATAACTTTTATTGCTTTTGTTTGACTTGTATGCTTTATCTTTAAGGGTTGCTTGGGTATTATATTGTGGGGGATCCTACACGGATCCGGGTTTCCTTTAGGTAAGTAGCATTAGATCATCGCGACCGTTAGGCGTATAACTAAGCGGTCAACATGATGGCTACGTTAGCGTGACACTTTGGTTGTCCGATACTCTTCATTCCCAAGTTGAAGATAGTATTTGGCTTCTGCGTGGTGTCATCAAGCGCTAACTAAACTTTTAGAACCTTAATTGACCCATCTTGGCCATTAGAAGGTAGTGAGATGGCGGCTTTAGTCTAGTGAAGGTTGGTTGATACTCGATGCTCACGCTCGTTGAGATCAGACTTTTGGGATATTTTCGATCGACCACTTGGCGTCGTATTGAAATAGCGCCTACGAGAAGATCTATGATGTGAAGATTCCTAGAACCGGTTACTATTATAGGGCCGGGATGAACCAACTCAAACTTTTGGTGGGGTAATCACCTACCTCATCTGAGCCTTAAACCTAGGCTCATTGTGTGGTGTTGTGTGTGTGCTAAACATGACATCATGACATCATCTGCATTGCATATCATTTCTAACTATTTCAAGGACCTAGGGATTTATCTTTGCTACATTTTGTAGGGATTGGCTTCTAGAAAGACTATCGAATCAACTTCATGGGTATCCCTTCTCGACTCAAAATTGGTTTGGAAATTCCCGACCATGCTCGGTTCATCAAAGACATGGTTATCTACTTGACTTGGTTATCTCGGTTTTGAAGAAGATATGATGCATGTCTATTCCGGTTCTTTGATCAAAACACCATTGCTTTACATTCCCAGTTATCAGTTGGTTCCTACCTTGGAAGAGTTCTCTAAGCTACTTGGGATACCTATTCTTGACAAATGCCATTCACGGTCTAGAAAAGGTTCCTAAGTGAAGACATCGCATCGATTTGCATCTTAAGCTCGAGACATTGAAGCCAATTGGGAAACTAGAAGTGGAGTTAAGGGTTTACTTGCCAAGTTCCTAATTAAGAAAGCGAATTCCTCAAAGTTATGAGTTTCCATGCATTTGAAAACATTGTGGCCTTATTAATTTATGGTTTGGTTCTATTTCCTAACTCGGATCAATTCATAGATATCAATGCCATCAGTTGTTCCTTACTAAATCCTGTGCCTACCTTACTTGGAGACATCCTACATTCTCTCCCACTCTCGTACTACTAAGAGACAAGGAACTCTCGATGTGTTGTATACCGTTACTTTCAAGGTGGTTTATTTACACCTTCCTCCATCAGTTTTGAAGAATGAACAAAGGATGAAGTGGTCTCAAAGATTAATGTCACTCTCTCATTCAGATATCCGTTGGAGTCTTTTTCTCTCAAAAGGACTTCACCTTCATTGGCGTTGTGGAGAATTCCTAATGTA